>OZJO01013508.1:0-21453 GCA_900406225.1 Acrobeloides nanus | reverse complement strand
AAAAAACCAAATTTCGTCCCCAAATGTCACATCCCCAAATGTCACATCCTCAAATGTCACATCCCCAAAAGTCCGTCCCCAAAAGTCCGTCCCCAAATGTCACATCCCCAAAAGTCCGTCCCCAAATGTCACATTCCCAAAAGTCCGTCCCCAAAAGTCCGTCCCCAAATGTCACATCCCCAAAAGTCCGTCCCCAAATGTCCGTCCCCAAACAATCCGGCGCCTTTTAATCTTTTCTCAGGCGAAAAAATAGGCAATTTTTCACAAAAACTTGGTCAAGATGGCGTTTTTACGCTTCGGGAGTGCGCGCAATCGATTTCTCGCATCAAAATTACCCCCATAGGGGTCATTTTCAGAAAAAAATTTTTATTTTAAATAAATTTAATCTGTCGTATAAATTTGGATTTTTTATATAATATACAAAGTTTCATTGGATACATAAAGTTTTCATCGTTTATTGGATACCTATTGTCGACTAGCACCGAAGGTTTTAGTTCCTGTCTTTCTTGTTTTCGCATCAATACATAGTTATTTAAATGCCAAAATTTAAATGGTCAATATTAGGATTCATAAAGTTGAAGTCAATTTTTATTTCTCCTTAATTTTTAGTATCGTGATAATACGCAAAATCAACTCCCCGATTATCGCCTAAAAAAGGAAAGTTGAAAAAATAGAAACATATAAGGGGGGGGGGACAATTATCCGGATTGCCCCCTCCTAAAATGTGGATTTTTCGGATCCTCCCGCAGTTATTTCCCAAAAATGCACCCCCCCCCCTACGTCCACCTATACCCCACCTCATCACTTCAATTTTTGAGAAAAATTTGAATATTTTAATGGATTTTTTACCAATAAATTGTGTTTTTTTCAAAATTTTGCGAAAACAACAGAAAACCAAGTTGAACTTCTTTTTATTACGGCAGGTACGGGGAAGGTAAACAAGAGAACCTCCCCCACATATAGATACGCCATTGCCATGACACAAACTTAATTTTTATTTAACCACTAGCATATACAGAATTTCGATTCAAGAAATACTTTCCTAAACACTCAATAACAAAAGCCCTATATGGCTTAATTTGATACACCATATAACTTCCCATAATAAGCGTGTTCAGTGGTATTAATGAAAACATGACAATTCCTAGATACACAGAATTAATGATTCGCATCAGACAACAAATAGTTATCAACATTGGAACAAAGAAAAATGTGAAATATACAATACTACTAATAATGAGACATTTTGATATTTGTAGTTGAAGCTTAAACGTCCTTTCTGTCACCACATCTCTTGTTTTGAGGACTTCTTTGTTGTAAATGAAGTTTAGGAAGATGTTTAAGATGAACAACAAACATGTGAAAATTATTATCCAACCGATAAAAGTATGGCCCCATATAGGATTGGGTATGGTAAGAATAATAGCCTAAACATCATTTTTAGGAATACCGAGACCGAGCGCCTATCGGCGCTCAAAGCGATGTGCCTTCGGCGCACCGCTTCAACTGGGATGATACATAATTATGTTTGCCGAGTCCATAACCTCTTGGTGACATCATGGACGTGCATAGCATCCCTGCGTGCTCGTGCATAAATTATAAATGTCATAATTGAATTCTCTATGACCGAAAACCCTGTTGTAGTCAAAATTTTCTGTTGAAAAGGCAAAAAAGAGTACTTTGTTTTTCCCTCATAATCCTAAAGGGGAAGTCTCATTTACCTCAGGGGTACCCTCTGTAAAAGAGTTTACCATAAAAAAATCGCCTGTACATACGAACACAAGTTTTTTATATAAGGATTAGTCTCTGGTCCAGATCAGGCCTGGGAAATTATGATCTATTGGGATAGAACTTTCTATAGGATGCTGAATCAAAATCCGAGAATTTTGGAGCTATAAGATTTAAGAGTTGAAAAATACCATGGGTTTTGAAAAGGAAATTTTCCATCGGCCTCTAGGGTGCGGACTCTCTCTTTTATGGCGTGGACTGGATAATTTTCCAGTGCAGAACTCAAATGGACCCAAAAATTAGTTCAAAATTTTTCTAGCATTCACATGACCCTTTTTCTCACCTCGTTTTGCTTCATGAGTTCGCTAATTAATTCATTTCCCGTTATCAAACTTGAATTAAACTCTGGTCCAGAATTCACCATCAATCTTTGGGGCACAGAAATGGCTACGCATGAAAGAATGCACCATAAAATATAAATTGAAGTAAAATTTTTCGGTTTTGTGACAAAATTTTTGACAGCACTATCTGGTTGTAGGTGTAAAACTTGATAAACTTGAATAGCTAGTATCGAACTGCTCATTAGCGATATGACTATTGATGCCAAGCTCATCCCTAGAAAATACCCCTGTCTCCCAAGTAACCTAAAAATTCCCACGCAAAAACCTCCAAAAAACGGTAGAATTGGTATCGGTTGCCACAGAAAATAAAGAGCAACGTTGCAAGAGTTGGAGATTGTAGCATTCAACAGAAGCCATTTTAGTTGTTTAATTTCTTTGGGAGTTTCATAGAAAATTAGGTATATCAAAAGTAGGAATAGAAAGAATGTTAGGATGGTTAATACATAGAAATATAGATGAAAATAGTTACAAAAATTCATAAAATTTTGATATTCTATTGATGGAGCGGTGAGGTTCAGTGGCTTAGACATTGTTGCTATGAAAATAAACCAAATTGCGATTTATTGAGTTGCTAATTTCACCTAGCACGAGTGATTTAGAGACTCTGTGACATGCTTAAGCCTATAATTATATGGCACTTGATTACATGTCATAAATTTAATTTTAGACTAATCTTTGATTGCTGCAAATTTAAAAAGTTTGTAGTTTGTAGTAGTTTTTTGGATAGCACGATAATGGTCATTTGAATAGTGACAAGAAATCAAAATCACCCAAACTCGATACCATATATCGATATATGGGTTTTTAGTGGTTGATAACTCGAGTTTGATGTCACTTTCAACCTTAGATTTGACATATAAAAAATTTATTTAACAGATGGGGATTGGTTTGGAGTTAGGCTTAGACTTAGGCCTAGGCTTATCTTCGACTTAGAGGCTTAGGGTTAAACTCGTAGGCTTAGGCTCAAAGGCTTAGTCTCGTAGGTTTAGGCTTAGACCCAAAGGCTTAGATCATAGTTTAGACCTCATATTCGGATTTCATACTCCAAAAAACTCAATTAGATATCAAAATAGGCTGTAGCAATGTCATTTGCAAATTTTCCCTGATTTTCAGGGTTTTCGTGCTAATACAAAAAAATCTACTCACAATTTTCGAACCCCATGTGTTGAGAACACCATTCTTTTCCCATCTAAGCACCAGCATCTTTGCGGAACATACGGCACATAAAATCCCGGAAAAGCCCCGAATTTCATAGGTTTCTCTACACTTGGCAACTTTTTTCTTTAAAAGTTTTCTCCTAACGGGATTGAACCTGCGGACTCAACGGCTTTCTTATCCACTTCGCCAAAAGTAGCTGACATTTTCCGTAACGCTAACCATGAAAAACGTTATTATACTTTAGATTTATCGGCGAATTATACGGACCTATGTTGATCACTGATACCATCATTCAGTTGTGTGCTATTCATCTCATCAAGCAATATCAGGTAATTTTGGAAATCCGTTGAATTTTATAGTCGAAATTTTTTACTGGGTTTACACGGTTGATTTGATTGAATCAGGTTCGGTGATATTAAAACGATTGATCAAACATTAGAAAATTAAAAAATTTTCGAGAAATTTTTGCCGATTCAACACTTTCTTGCAGTCAAAATTCAAAAATTCCTTCGAATTCGTGTTCCCGATATCCGAAAACCCCGAAATCGCTTTGCGATTATGAATTTGATAGAATTGAAGGACAATAATTGGGCTCCTCGGCATGGAAATATGGGCCGAAAACAAAAAAGATTCTTCTCCTTGGAGAAAAGTGCCCGTAACTAGCCAAATTGAAGCAAAGCTGCCTGATTTCCTATACATACCCTTTTTCAACACGGCGAAAAGATTCCCGAAGAAATTGGGCTATTTTGAAATTTTCCTGACCCCCTACCAGGGGTTGGGGCTAATACTTAATAATATATAAGATGCTGTGTACAGGACATAGTATTGAGTTTCAGGACTTATTTACATGATTTCGGTTAATCATGGGCATAGACTAAAAATTTGTGATAGGTAACTTTTTCCTGCGAAGCAATCCTGTTGTGCACATCTGGAGGTTCCCTTGTAAACTAAAAATTTAGAAAACAACTTTGCATTACTTATAAGTATTATAAATAATTATCTATGCATGAAATTCGCATATTTCTACATCGATTGATCAAAGGGTATAAATAGCCGAACCTTTTCGATTGATCCAACATTTTGAGCAAAAACTTGAGTCCTATGTTTTTTCTCAAAATGTTTGACAAATTTTCATTTTCAAAGTTTTAAAAAAATTTAACTATCAAAAAGAATTTTTATTTTTGATATATACAGGGTGCGTATAAAGTGCCCGTACACTTTGAAATTAACGAAAATTTCCATGAAAATTATATGAAAAGTTGAGGGTTTAAAGTTTTCTGGGGTAATTTTATGAGAGGAATCGATTGCTCACATTTTCTAAGCATGAAAAAATCTACCTGACTCTGATTCAGGCGATTTTCGCTTCAATATCTATTTCCGCATTGCAGGCGCGAAAATGCTTCCCTGATCCAGAAAATGTGGATGTCTTGAAATGAAAATTGCTTGAATCAGAGCCAGGAAATTTTTCACACTTAGAAAATGCGCACAATCGATTCCTCACATAAAATTACACTCCTCCCCCTGGAAGATGATTTTTAGAAATGAATTCAAAATATCTTTTATTAGAATTGAAATAGGTATTGAAGCGAAAATCGCCCGAATCAGGTAGATTTTTTCATGTTTTGCAAATGCGCGCAATCGCTTCCATTATACGAATAAAATTACCCCTGAAATCTTTAAACCTGAAATTTTTTCATTTAAATTTCATGGAAATTTCTGTTAATTTCAAAATGTATGGGAACTTTATACGCACCCTGTAATAACTGATAAAGAAATTGGTGATTAGAGAATTCTCTGTTTTTTACATGTTTGTGCATTTTGAGCCATTCATAATCCTTTTATTTTTTAAAATATAAAAATTGTATTTACATATTATGACTAGCAACTTTCAAGTCATGGATTGTTGGAACATTAACCAACTAATCTTTTCCAAAGATCCACCCACTTATGAATTTAACTTATCTGATTTTGGTGAAATTAGTGTCATCGAATCGACGATTCGTCATATCGTTAAACACTATGTTTACCGTAAATTAAATCTACATTTAGCTGTAAAATTACTCAATTTTCCACAGAGTCGTTTTGACAAAGATGTTAATAAAAGATTGCAAGAAATCTCAAAAGAAATTAAATGTTTGCGAGCACTGTCCGATTGCTCTAATATAGTCCAATTTTATGGTATTGGCTTGCATGCCAAACAACTTTGGATATGCATGGAATTAATGGACTTATCTCTGCACGATTTTTATATTCTTGTGCACAAAGCGCAAAATAGAATGGATGAAGATATATTAGGTTTCATAGCACATGAGATATTGGCAGCGCTGAGTTATTGCAAAGCTATGAAGATTATCCACCGTGATATGAAGCCAAAAAATGTGTTGCTCAATCGAAAGGGTGAAGTGAAGCTTTGTGATTTCGGCGAATCACGATTTCTTAAAGGTAATTTAGTGCAGTTTTTTGTTCCTTGGATCAAAAAACTATTCCTCCTCCTCTCTTGTTCAGAAAAATCCATAGAAAGCCAGTTTTCCAGTGAAAATTCGAATTTCAGATCATTTTCTCTTCAATACGCCTATCTCCCTCCCTGAAACAAGGTCAGGCATGCGTGTTTAAGGATCATCAATGCGCGCAATCGATTTTTCATGAGAAAAACTTGTAAGGGTCAATTTCCGCAATGATCCATTTCACCCGGGAATTGAACGGCCCAATATTTTCACTTTAATCTGGCAATTTTTGAATTTCTTGTGCATTTTTCGTTGTAATAAACAAAAAATTGCATTAAAATTTCAAATTTATTCGCAAATATCTTTAATCTAGTAAATTTGGAATATTTAACGATGTAGATATATTTGCGCTTGAATTTTTGTGCAAAAACAATAAAAAAACTTTTGTTTATTACACAATAAATTCAGAAAGTACCAAGTTCAAAGGAAGAACCACGGAAACGAACGATCTCAAAGTCCAATTTTAGATTCTTTGGCAAGTACATTTGTCGGAACAGTTGCTTATTGGCCACCTGAACGATTTAACTTCAGACCAGATGTAGACCTTCAATATGATATCCGCTCGGATATTTGGAGTTTTGGAATTACAATGTTAGAAATTGCTAATGGCGCCTACCCGTTCACCCATAAAGATGGAGAAACTATTAAAATGTCCAGTTTTTTGGATGTTCAAAAGATAATTATGTCAACCAACATGGCTGAGCTAATTCAAATGTGTCTCATAAAAAATTATCCCAAGAACTTTTGTGACTTCGTCTATGATTGCGTTCTTGAACTAGATGTAAGACCAAAAACTTATGACGATTTAATGGAAAGGCCATTTTATGTTGAGCATATGTCCAAAAAGAAAGAGAAATCTGCCTCCATGATATCCACATTATTAACTACACTAATTGACGTAATGGAGCTATTACGGTTTAGATACCTCACTTAACGCGGCCTAGATCAAAAATTTTTATTCCTCAAAAGTTATTCCAAAAATGACCACATAGGGGGGTAATTTTAGTCGGGAAATCGATTGCGCGCATTCCCGAAGCGTGGAAATGCTTCTTTTACCCTGATTCAGGGAAGAAATTTTAATTCATTTTCGCTTCAATACATACCCCCTTCCTTGAGTCAGGAAAGCGTTTTCACGCTTCGGAAATGTGCGCAATCGATTCTCCGCATAAAATTACCCCCTATGGGGTCATTTTTGAAACAATTTTTGAGAAATAAATTTTTCGATTTGAGGCTACGTTAGGTGAGGTAGCTAAACCATAATAGCTCCGATGCAATTAATATTTTTATACTTAATACGGGAAGCACCTTGATGCGAATATGTTGATAATTGACTAACTAGGTGTCCTCAATGACATAAGCAAGAAAATAAATTCGCAAAATTTGTCTACTGGCTATAATTATCTCGAAAACTTTCGATTCAGAGATTGCCTCAAGACCAAAAAACTCTCCATTTTCGTGAAAAATCGTGAAAAAGGCCAATCGTTGTCATTGAAAAATCAGGATATGTCCATGCCGTAACTTTGGTCCAAATTTGGAGGCGACGTATTTCGACAAAAAAATTTTCCTCATTTTGCGACATTTTTTGGTCGCCGCGAAGAGCGTGACGAAATTTTTGGTTAAACATGCTTGTTTTTATGCTGAAAATTAGGGATGTCTAAGTGACAATACAAAAAATAGTGACAAGAGACAAAACAAGTGGTTTTGTCACCTTTAAGAAAAACGTTGAAATTAATATTTTTCGAGCATGATAATGGTTATTTAACACTCAATAATGAAAATCCAATGAAGTGATAACACTTTATCACCTTGTTACTTTTTAGAGAGACAATGTGACAACGTTGTCACTTTTTACAGAACATTAGAAATTTGTTTTTCTATCAATTATAGGCAATTTTTTTGATCATTTATAGCACGTATTGTTCGGTGACAACATTGTTTTGGAATATAAATAGGCTTTTGGTTCATTCAATGAAAAATAATAAAATAGGTTTGAATTTACCGGTGGTGACAACGTTGTCACCGAGATGACAATATTGTATACAAAGTGTCTATAACACAGTGACAAGGTTGTCACCATGGTGACAACGTTGTTACCGAACAAATATGTGCTAAAAATTAATTGCTTACAATTGATCGAAAAACAAATTTTTAATGAATTGTAAAAAGTGACAACAAGTGACAACGTGTCACATTGTCTCTCTAAAAAGTGACAAGATGACAAAGTGTTGTCACTTCATTGGATTTTCAATACTTGAGTGTTAAATAACCATTATCATGCTCGAAAAATATTAATTTCGACTTTTTTCTTAAGGTGACAAGAATTGTCATTGACTTGTCATTTGAACATCCCTACTGAAAATACTTAAAAAACTACGATTTTGTTAAAAATTTGCCAAAATTTTAGCATTTAATCTCTGATCCTAGACTCTTATCTGCAGCTCGAGAAAATAACATTGACCTTGTTCGAACATTATTAGAGCAATGTGCAGATCCAAATATAAAAGACGATTACGGCATTACTGCTCTGCATCTTGTTGCAGAAAATAAAGATGACAATAATTTGCTTGTCGAATTATTATTTAAAAAAGGTGCTGATATAGATAGTCAAAACGAATATGGTAACACTAGTCTTATGATAGCAGCTAGAAACAACAATATTGAAATTGTTCGTTGGTTATTGCAAAACGGTGCAGATATAAATAGAAAAAATAGTCAAGGCTCAAATGTTTTGCATTATGCTGCATTGAATAATATTGATAATAAATTAATTATCGAGTTATTATTAGAATATCGATCTGATAAAGATAGTCAAAACAAATATGGTAACACTTGTCTTATGGAAGCAGCTAGAAACAACAATATTGAAATTGTTCGTTGTTTATTGCAAAATGGTGCAGATATAGATAAAAAAAATAGTAAAGGCTCAAATGTTTTGCATTATGCTGCATTGAATACTATTGATAATAAATTAATTATCGAGTTATTATTAAAAAATGGTGTTGATATAGATAGTCAAAACGGATATGGTGAAACTTGTCCTATGACAGCAGCTAAAAACAGCAATATTGAAATTGTTCGTTGTTTATTGCAAAATGGTGCAGATATAGATAGAAAAGATAGTAAAGGTTCAAATGTTTTACATTATGCTGCATTGAATAATATTGATAACGAATTCATTATCGAGTTATTATTAAAAAATGATGTTGATATAGATAGTCAAAACGGATATGGTAACACTTGTCTTATGGAAGCAGCTAGAAACAACAATATTGAAATTGTTCGTTGGTTATTGCAAAATGATGCAGATATAAAAAGAAAAAATAGTAAAGGCTCAAATTTTTTACATTATGCTGCATTGAATAAAATTGATAACAAATTCATTATCGAGTTATTATTAAAAAATGGTGCTAATATAGATGGTCAAAACAAAGATGGTGAAACTTGTCTTATGACAGCAGCTAAAAACAACAATATTGAAATTGTTCGTTGTTTATTGCAAAATGGTGCAGATATAAATAAACAAAACAGAGAAGGTAAAACTGCAATACAAATAGCTAGGTCTAATGGAAAAGATAATAATAAAAAAATCGAAGAATTATTGTTGGATTATGAAAGAGAAAAATCTAAAACTTTTTTTTTAACAAAGATATTCAAATCAATGATCGGAACAAAATATTCAACTCAATGATCGGAGGGAAGCATTTTCTAGCTTCGGGAAGCCGCGAAACCGATTCCCCGCATAGAAAAACCTCCTATATGGTCATTTTGTAAAAATTTGTCACACTTTTCCGTTCCCTGATTCAAATTAACCAAAGATAGATTTTAAACGTTGCCTGTTTTTATTAAGGCGGGGGGGGGGGGGGGGTATTTTTTACGGCCTAATCTTCGAAAAATTTTTTTTGCAAAATGACATATCTAGGGGTAATTTTAAACGGGAAACATGAATCTGACATTATTTTCATGTAAAAGTCGATATTTTGACCTTGGTTCGAATTCTCCCATGAACTTCTAGAAGGGTATTTTTTAATCAAAAACGAAAATTTTAAAAAAATGCAAAATTTTATGGCTCATGGGGGGATTCGAACCAAGGTCAAAATATCGACTTTTACATGGAAATAACGTCAGATTCATGTTTCCCGCATAAAATTACCCCTAGATATGTCATTTTGCAAAAAAATTAGGAAAAATTTTTTTTCGGAGATTAGGCCGTAAAAAATACACCCCCTTTAACACTCGGATACTTCACAAAATTTTTTGGGAGAATCAAGACAGTTTTTAATGCTGATTATAAATATGAAATAATTTTTTGAGAAAAAGTTGCGGCTGGGGATCTTGGACCCCATCTTTGTGTGCTTCGTTAAAAATTTAACATTTTTTGTAAAAGCCATATCTCAGAGTAGGAATTGTTTTGAGAGATCGTTGACCACTCATGTGAAAGGTGAGAATCTGCTCTACAACTTTTATACAGACACCTATAGAAAGTTTTCGCTTCAATAAAAAATTAATCGCAAATCTTTGCCTCGGATTTTTTGACTTGGTATTGACAAAGATCAGCATTTTTGACCCGATTAAAAGGGTTTTCAGCCAAAGTGATCTTTGCAAAAAATGAAACCCAGATTCCGAGGAAAATTTGGGTATATTGGGTTTGGTATGTTTTCATTGTTTTTTCTAGAAAAGTCTGTGTAAAAAAGGTAATTTGTTTTAAACTTATCATCATAACGGTATATTTTTTAGATTAGCGAAATTTGCCATAATTTTTATATATTCGGAAAATTCATGAAAAATGGAGCATTTTTTGTTTTTACAGTAAATTCTGAATCGCTAATTCTCCCAAAAATTTTTTGTGAAGTATCCGTGTGTTAAGCTCCTTATCCTTTACAAGCTTTATTCATATCAATAAATTTATTCCTTCTTATACCAATACAACGACACCGACACATCCAGACAATCTACAAAGACATAGATATGTATCTGGAAATAAAAAATTCTGTTAGCTCCCTCAATATTTCCGGATGAAGAAGAGGCAAAAATGTAGAGACCAAATAGGAGGGGTCGCTCCTTGACACTGCCTAATCTCCAGTTTTGACAAAAAATTTGATGAAGGAAGTGGATAATTTTAGGCCAAAATCAATCAATAATAATCATCATTTTTGAGAAATCAGCAGAAATGTCCGCCCGGTCCTTTTCCTTTGGAGTCCCCCCCCCCAATGCGCCACGGCGGACCAAAATAGGCAAAAAATTCAATCTCTTCACAAACATGAAATAACAGGTTCTTACAATGCTAATAACACATTCTAATCGAAATTAAAAATTTTAGACACTGTAACAATTTTTCGATTTTTTGAAAATTCTTCTAACAAGGAAAGGGACGGTACTTGATGGTCACAGATTTTTTCCGGACCACGTTAAAAATGTAGTAGGAGCTATATTAAGACGATTAAAATAGGTCAGAAGTCGCAATTCGCTCATTGAAGCGGCATCTTTTAAGTCATCCTTGTTGAAATCAAAGACCTCACCCGTTGCCGAAAATTTCAATTGATTCAAATCATCCTGTAAATTTTGGTTAGGCATAGGAAATATTCCATCTAGTGGGCTAGCCAAATCTATTTCAGAAACTGTACCCGCTGCAGCCGTGGATGAGGATTGCTAGAAATTACAAAGCAAACCAAGATTTAATGAAAACAAATTCACAAAAAGAGTACACTCATCAATACATTTATAAAACGTGTGCATATTCATCTATGTGTCGTTATCAATTTTGAGGCGTGGCAGGAAAAGTCGAGGCTGGTAGACAGGAAAGTACATGTTGTTATATCGTATGATTAATTCACAATTCATTTCACAATTTTTATTTCACAATTCATCCGATGATTAATAAACTCTGTTACGTGTTGAAAATTTTTTCTCCCAAAAAATTCGATTTTTTAGTTAAAAATGATTTTTTTGGACAAAATTCATTTTTTCAAAAATTCGTTTTTGTGGCCAAATTCGATTTCTTGCCAAGATTCAATTTTAATGAAAATTGAATTTTACAACAAAAACTTAGAATTTTAGCCATAAAACGAATTATATCCAAAAATTTTTTTTCGTTTACCTAAAATTGTTTAAAATTTCTTTTTCGTTTTTTAAACGTTCCTCTAAAACTTTTTACGAAATTTTTAAGGAATCCCAACGAAAATCTAAAAAAAACCGGCTCTTTCGTTTTTGTGTAAACGAAAATGTTATAGCTACAAAAACCCAGTTTTAGCATTTAAAGGATCAGTCCAGTTTTGAACAAATTTTTTATAAGAATTTTTTATAACTCTATGAGACAAATAAAATGACACCAAAATTATCCGATTTTAACATTGTTTTGGGTTATTGAAACGAAAATTCTGATTCATGTTTTCGTTTCGATAACCCAAAATAATATTCAAATCGGATAATTTTAGTGTCATTTTATTCGTCTCATAGAGTTATAAAAAGTGCTGTAATTGTCTTTTTATGAAAAATTTTAAAAATCGATGTGAAAATGAGAAAAAACCAGAAAAATTCAAATGTTTGTGTATTGAAGCGAAAGGTGCCAATCCCTCCGCTTCAATACACAAACATGTTTAAATTTTTCAAGCAATTTTGTTTTGTAAATATCTCGTCAGGGTTAACGAATTGGAATTTACTTCCAACGCAAAAGTTGATCGCCACAACCTGAACTTTCATATAAAAATTTTTGTTCAAAACTGGACTGGCCCTTTAACGAATTAGAATTTACTTTCTTCGACAAACATGACCGGCACAACGAGAACTTTCGGAGCTACTACGCCTGGAGGGGGGCGCACTTAACAGGAATAAAAATGACGAAGTAAAAATGCCAAAATGTTTTTTTAATAAGTGACTCCTTAGGGGTAATTTTATGAGGGAATCGATTGCGCGCACTCCCGAACCTTAAAAATGCTTCCTTGACCCTGATTCAGGGAATGATTCAGTGTATTGAAGCGAAAGTCAAACATTTTCGGATTTTTATAAGAAAACCGTCAATTCTTAGGTTTTTCTATGCGAGAAATCGATTGCGCGCACTCTCGAACCTTGAAAACGTTTCCTTGACCCTGATTCAGGGAAGGGATTGGTATTATTAAGCGTAAATCTGAAAGTGTGATTTTTTAGTTTTTTCCCTGAATCAGGGAGCATTTTCACGGTACGGGAGTGATCGCGATTCCCCGCCTAGAAAAACCTAAGAATCGACGGTTTTCTCATAAAAATTCGAAAATATTTGATTTTCGCTTCAATACACCCACCCATTCCCTGAATCAGGATCAAGGGAGCGTTTTCAACGTTCAAGAATGTGCGCAATCGATTCCTCACATAGAAAACCTAAGAGTCGATGATTTTCCCATAAAAATCCGAAAATGTTTGATCTTCGCTTCTATACACCCACCCATTCTCTGAATCAGGGTCAAGGAAGCGTTTTCATGCTTCGGGAGTGCGCTCAATCGATTTCCCGCATAAAATTGCCCCAAAGGGGTCACTTGTTAAAAAATTTTTTGACATTTTTATTTCGGCATTTTTATTCATGTTAAGTGCGCCCCCCAGGCGTAGTAGCTCCGAACTGTCTTATAAAAAAATTTGTTTAAAACTGGACTGGTCCATTAAAGATTATAAAAATTTTTAGGCACAATCAAAAATTAAGAATTACTGTAAAAAATATGGTCGAAACCAATATCCCTCCTTCCAACCTTGACGACAAACTTAACGAGCTGCAATTTGTTTACAAATACAACCCTAAAGATATCGAATTTGTGGATATAATTGAATCCAGCCGTCATATCGTCAAGGAATTCCTATACAAGCCTTTGAAAATTAAAATGGCAGTGAAAACGATTCGTATTCCCACGAATCGCTATGAAGATAGCGGGTCTGATGAAAAGCTAACTAGACTCAAGAGAGAAATCGACAGTTTCAGGCAGCTCTCTCATCACCCGAACATCGTGAACTTCTACGGCTTGTGTTTCAATGACGGTGAGGCTATGTTTTGCATGGAGCTGATGGACATGTCTCTCTATGATCTTTACTTGGTCGTGCATGATAAAAAGGAAATCTTCCCGGAAGCGATCCTCAGCTATATTGCCATTCAAGTTCTAGAAGCACTTGGATTTTGTAAGGCAAATAATTTTATTCACCGTGATGTGAACCCGAAGAATATTTTGCTGAATACTAAGGGTGAAGTGAAGCTTTGTGATTTTGGTGAAGCTAGGATTCTTAAAGGTTATTTTTTAAATTCTATACTCAAAAATCTTTTACACCTCGCACTTTGATTCAGGGAAAATGTATTGAAGCGAAAAGTCAGACACCATAAAATTTAAAAAATGCGATGTTTTATCGACTGATTTTGTGTAACCGGGGGTTTTTCGCTATGGGGAACACGATGCCGGAGTTAAAATTTAAATTTGACTTAAAGGTCTAGAACCTGGGGACCGAGCACCTTCGGTGCTTTGGAAATTACGTATTAATTTTTCGATTTTTTTCCAATTTTTTCAAATTTTCGGATTTTTTTCAATTTCTATCCAATTTTTCATTTTTTTCAAAAAAAGAACATTTATTGAAAAAGCAAAAATATTTTTTTTGGAAACGGGAATAGAACCTGCGCCTTTCAGACTGCAAAACTAACGTTTATCAACAGCGCCATGAAGGCAAATATACAAAATTCGTTTCATTTCTGACCACATATTAAAGCATAAAAGGCAAAAATGAATTTTTATTTTTTCCCAGGTGGTGTATCCCCATGATTTTGGTGTCGTTTTTCTTCTCTCATCAAGCTCTTTCCAAAAATCTAAGTCGTAACGGGATTGGATTTAAGGTTACAAAATTCGGTGACACAAACAAACAAACAGACAGACATTTCTCACTTAATATTAAATATGCATATGCCGCGTACCTATAGTTTTATGCCAAAAAAGATTTTTCCAAATTGGCTAATTTTTTGTATATAGGGGTAATTTTATGCGGGGAATCGAATGCGCGCATTCCCGAAGTGTGAACACGCTCCCTGACCCTGATTCAGGGAAGGTAGTGGGTGTAGTCCATTTTCGCTTCAATACACCCACCACCTTTGAATCAGGGACAGGGAAGAGTTTTTGAGCAAAAACGGGACCTCCACTCCGCAAATTTTGAATTTTGCCCCTATACCCCCCTCCCACAATTTTTCGAAAATATGTCCCCACCGCAATTTTTTCAAAAATACATTTTTTCAAAATATAAAATGGACAAATTAGCTCGTTATTTTCCAAAAATCGGAAATTCAAAATACTTTTCCAGAAAAAAGCTATGTCAAAATAAAATAGGTACATTTCATCTGAAACACCCTGTATGTCCCCCATCCCGCCCATGTATGACCCATACCATAACAAAAATCGAATTTTCTGTTATGGTAGGGGCACCCCGTAAGTCGCATTGAGAAATCTTGAAAACGCTTCCCTGAATCAGACAAAAATCGATTTTTTGCCTGATTCAGGGTCAATGAAGGATTTCTCTGATGATTTCTTCAAGGATTTCTTTTTTTTTTGAGGATTTCTTCGGAAATACAAAGCCAATTATGATAGTTTTGGTGTCATTCGAAAGATGGATTTCGTAGGAATCGAATGACACCAAAATCATGCCATCACTCTTTCTGGTTGCGGAGATATTGCATAACTAAAACTATCAGGATTGGCTTTGTATTTCCAGAGAAATCCTCAACAACATAAAAAAAAGTTTCAAAACGTCAATTTTCGAAATGTCAAGTTTATAAACGTCACACGACCCTTTACTGTCATCAAACAACTAATAAGATGATCCAAAAGGATGCTTTCAGACAATGTGTTTCGACCAAATTTAAAAAAATTTTCAGGGTGTGTTCATTCTAAAACATTTATCAAAAAATATTGTAAATTCGCGTGCATTCTGACGAAAAATGATGTAACTTTTTTGTTGTAGGTGAACATAACATTTGTTTTTTTTCACTGGAATCATTCAACTCAAAAAGTTAGCATTAGTTTGGGAAGTGAAAATTTAGCAGATTTTGGACTGGAACTTTTTTCATCCTGTAGAGGGCAATTTTCTGAACAACTTTTGTTCTGGCACTTTTTTCCAAACCGATCGGAAAGTGGAGAAAACCGGACTTTTAAAGGTTGTTTTTCCGAAGATCACGTGTTCATAATCAATAACTGATAACGAAATTGATGATTAGGAAATTCAATGCTAGCAACTTGTGCATTTTGGGCCACTCATAAATCTTTTTCTTGTTTCAAAATATAAAAATTGTATAAATATTCGCATATATGCAACTTTCAAGACATGGATTTTTTGGACATTAACCAACTAATCTTTCCCACCCAGTTATGAATTTAACTCATCTGATTTTGACGAAATTGATGTTATCGAATCGTCTCTTCATACCGTTAAACACTATGTTTACCATAAATTAAATCTACCTTTAGCTGTAAAATTAATAAATTTGCCACAGAGTCGTTTTGACAAGGATGTTAATCAAAGAAAATTGCAAGAGATCTCAAAAGAAATTAAATATTTACGGGCACTGTTCGATTGCTCTAATATAGTCCAATTTTATGGTATTGACTTGCATGCCAGCCAACTTTGGATAAGCATGGAAGCCAAATTAACTGACCGAATCCAACTCTAGTCTCTAGCCTTCAAAGAATATTTTCTATATATTTTTGAAAATTTTCGATGAACCTCAAATTTTAGACGGCCATAGAAAATTAAGGACCTATCCGTTTGACCTAATTCTTTTTGCATTTGAGAGAGGATCGTTTGAGGAAACTTTTTTTTTAATTTGAAAGAAAAACTCCACAGAGGTCAAAAGTTATGGCCATTTTACTAAAAAATGCCAAAAATCGCATTATCCAGTAAAAATACAAAGAGTGTGAGTATCACAACGAAAACATTTAATTTAGTTCCAGGCCCATGTCCCACTTTGCAAAAAATCGTATCAAAAAACTCTTCAATTTCGCCGAGATATGCAATTTTCAATGCCAAGGAGTGGGTCGACCGTCATTGACGGCTTAAAGGGGGGTGTACTTTATAGCCGCATCTCGAAAAAAATTTATTGTCACAAAAATGACCCTATTGGGGGTAATTTGATGCGAGAAATCGATTACGCGCATTCCCGAAGCGTGAAAATGCTTTCTTGACCCTGATTCAGGGAAAATATAGATTTTTTCGACCTTTTTTATACTAGTACTTGGTTTGAAAAGACGTTCATGTACGAACAAGCCTCGGTGGTGCAGTGACAAAGCAGCGGCTTATTGGTCACAACGTCGCGGGTTTGAATCCTGATTGTAGCCATTTTTTTTGCACAAAGTAAACAAGTAAAAATTTTTTTTTTAAAAGTAAAAACTTTTTACTTTGTGCAAAAAAATTTGGCTACAAGCGGGATTCGACCCGCGAACTTTGTGACCAATAAGCCGCTGCTTTGTCACTACACCACTAATGCTTGTACAATATGACACCAAAACCATTTTCTATCATTTATTTTTTTGATATTTGATAAATACAATATCTTGATAGGGGCCACGCTATCTACGTAACCCTATATATTTTTCTCAATTTTTATATTTTAGAATTATTGGCAAGTACTTATGTTGAAACAATTGCATATTGGCCGCCAGAACGGTTTATTTATGCGAACAATAATTCAAATAAGTCTTCAACGTCAATTTTAGATACAAACGATTATGATTGTCATTATGATATTCGCTCAGATATTTGGAGTCTAGGGATAACTTTAGTCGAAGTTGTTTATGGAAAACTACCCTATAAAGCTTTTGATGAAAATATAAATAATTATATAACTTTGCAACATATTATCATGAACATCAATAGGGACGATTTAATAAACCGGTGTTGCCAAAATAAATGCTCAAGTGATTTATGCTTATTTATTAATGTTTGTTTAAGTAAGGTTGAGGATCGGCCTCGATCTTATGACGACTTACAAAAATTAAAATTTTATGAATCATATAAAGAGCTAGAGGGCAGAAAATCTATTAAGAATTTTTTCAAGGGCTTCGAAGAGGAAGAAAATCTAGCTAATGTATTCAAACAAATGAATCAGGTTATCTTTTTAATCATAAAAAGCTTCACGGAATATTAAAAACAATGGCATTATTATTCCACAACAGTGGCTCTATAATTTCACAAGTGTTATAATTACACAAGTGATTGGCAGTAATTGTGAGTCGAAATCACGATCTTCGAATCGAAACAAAATCGCAATGTAACTAAAAAATTTCGCGAAATCGAACTCGGGGTCGTATCTCGAAGTCTAAATTGAAATCTTGATAAATTTTTTCAATAAAATGGAGAATGAACACGGTCTTCAAAAAACGAAAAAATTCGTCTTTTTTTACCCACTGGTTCCCTAAGGAGAATAGGGGGTAAAAAATTCGTATTTTCGTAAAGTTCTTCAATCAATTGAAAAAATTCGAAAAAATCGAAAAAAATAGGAAAAAATCAAAAAAAGGTAAAGTTTTTCCAATTTTTTTCAATTTTTTCGATTGTTTTGATAATAAAATTTTTTATTCAATTCGTCCAATTTTAAGAAATTACTCTAATTCTAGAATATTTGCTTATCCATTTATATATTCGCAAAAAAATCCATTAACGCAGCCCCCTCCGAAGGGAGCTGCGTTAACGGAATTCTACTATATCTCAAAAACTATAGCGATTCAAAAGTTGCCGTTAAACCAAAAAACTCTCCATTTTCGTGAAAAAGCCAATCTTTGTCATTGACCAGGTAACAAAATGTGGATATGTCCAGCGCATTAACTTTGGTCCAAATTTGTAGGAGACGTATTTCGACAAAACAAATTTTTCCCATTTGATGACCTATTTATTGATTAATGCCGAGCATCTAAGAGGTTACTACTTGGCAAAACCTTTTGGCCACAAGCGGGGAATGAACCAGCCTTGAGGAGTGGCTGAGCTTAGCCCAGTACCACCGAACCATGGAACCCTTAGGATTAACCGCTCCTAATTCTGACCTCGTAGTAGTGCATTAGCACAACTTTTGGTCGCCTTGCAGAGCGCGGCGAACTTTTTGTTTAAAAATGCTTCTTTTTATTCTGAAAATTAGGGATGTCCAAGTGACAATAAGAAAAATAGTGACAAAACAAGTTGTTTTGTCACCATTGCTTAAGAAAAACGTCGAAATTAATATTTTTCGAGCATGATAATGGTTATTTAGATTAAAATCTCTGATCCTAGACTCTTATCTGCAGCTCGAGAAAATAACATTGACCTTGTTCGAACATTATTAGAGCAATGTGCAGACCCAAATATAAAAGACAAAGACGGCAATACTGCTCTGCATCTTGCTGCAGGAAATAAAGATGACAATAAAGGGCTTGTCGAATTATTATTAGAATATGGTGCTGATATATATAGTCAAAACAAATATGGTAACACTTGTCTTATGACAGCAGCTAGAAACAACAATATTGAAATTGTTCGTTGTTTATTGCAAAATCGTGCAGATATAAATAGAAAAAATAGTAAAGGTTCAAATGTTTTGCATTATGCTGCATTGAATAATATTGATAATAAATTAATTATCAAATTATTATTAAAAAATGGTGTTGATATAGATAGTCAAAACATATTTGGTGAAACTTGTCTTATGACAGCAGCTAAAAACAACAATATTGAAATTGTTCGTTGTTTATTGGAAAATGATGCAGATATAAATAGAAAAGATAGTAAAGGTTCAAATATTTTACATTATGCTGCATTGAATAATATTGATAACAAATCCATTATCGAGTTATTATTAAAAAATGGTGCTGATATAGATAGTCAAAACGATTATGGTAACACTTGTCTTATGGAAGCAGCTAGAAACAATAAAATTGAAATTGTTCATTGGTTATTGCAAAACGGTGCAGATATAAATAGAAAAAATAGTAAAGGCTCAAATGTTTTGCATTATGCTGCATTGAATAATATTGATAATAAATTAATTATCAAATTATTATTAAAAAATGGTGTTGATATAGATAGTCAAAACATATTTGGTGAAACTTGTCTTATGACAGCAGCTAAAAACAACAATATTGAAATTGTTCGTTGTTTATTGGAAAATGATGCAGATATAAATAGAAAAGATAGTAAAGGTTCAAATATTTTACATTATGCTGCATTGAATAATATTGATAACAAATCCATTATCGAGTTATTATTAAAAAATGGTGTTGATATAGATGGTCAAAACGCATATGGTAACACTTGTCTTATGATAGCAGCTAAAAACAACAATATTGAAATTGTTCGTTGGTTATTGCAAAACGGTGCAGATATAAATAGGAAAAATAGTAAAGGCTCAAATTTTTTACATTATGCTGCATTGAATAAGATTGATAACAAATTCATTATCGAGTTATTATTAAAAAATGGTGCTGATATAGATGGTCAAAACATAAATGGTGAAACTTGTCTTATGACAGCAGCTAAAAACAATAATATTGAAATTGTTCGTTGTTTATTGCAAAATGGTGCAGATATAAATAAACAAAACAGAATTGGCGAAACTGCAATACAAATAGCTAGGTCTAATGGAAAAGATAATAAAAAAATCGAAGAATTATTATTGGATTATGAAAGAGAAAAATCTCAAACTTTTTTAACAAAAATATTCAAGATATTCAACTGAACAGAAAAAAGTGATAAAGTTGTCACTAAAAAGTGAAAACTTTCTGAAATCCTTTAAATTTTTACCAAAATGACCCTAAAAGTGGTTTTTCTATTCGAAACATCGATTGCGTGCACTCCCGAGTCTTGAAAAAACTTTGGAAAATTTTGTCATTTTTGGTGAAAAAACACAATGTAGGACAATTAAGATTTTTATAAAAATTTTCCTCAAATTTCTGGCAAAACCATAAGACCAAGGGAATTTTTTCAGCCTTTCAGGTCAAGTGTGGGGGGGGGGGCAGCGCTACCCATGCTACTCCCCCCTATAATTACGCCACTGCTAAAACTGATTTTAACAGTGCCATAACTATGGGATGGAGTTAGCATGGGCAGCGCTACTCCCCCCCCCCACTTGACCCGAAGGGCTAAAAAATCCCCTTGGTCCCCCCTTATGATTTTGCCCGAAATTATAATACAAATTTAAAAAATATTAATTATCCCGCATTATTGTCCTCAGCCAGGGAAACATTTTCTAGTTTCGGGAAGCCGCGAAACCGATTCCCCGCATAGAAAAACCTCAATATGGTCATTTTGGTAAACATTTATCACACTTTTCCGTTCCCTGATTCAAATTAACCAAGATAGATTTTAAACATTGCCTGTTTTTATTAAAGGGGGTATTTTTTACGGCCTAATCTTCGAAAATTTTTTTGCAAAATGACATATCTAGGGGTAGTTTTATGCGGGAAACACGAATCTGAATTTATTTTCATGTAAAAGTCGATATTTTGACCTTGGTTCAAATTCTCCCATGAACCTCTAGAAGGGTATTTTTTTAATCAAAAAAATAAAATTTAAAAAAAAATGCAGAATTTTATGGCTCATTAATTCTCTGCATTAATTCTACAACTCTTAAAGGTAGTGTGCAAGCAATTAAAATTTGAATTCCCGCCAGAGCAGGAAATTTCGTTTTAATACACAACTTTTGAGTTTCAAACTGAATTTCT
>OZJO01013505.1:0-15710 GCA_900406225.1 Acrobeloides nanus | reverse complement strand
ACCTAACAACCCAACTTTTCTAGACTATTGTATTTTCATAGCCTATATGGATCAGAGAAAAGCAATCCCCTATTACACTAGGCCTACTCGCCTGTCTGTTGATAGTCCAAACTCTGCCGAACTAGAACCATGCTTGCAAAAGCCATCTACTTCACTTTCACTATCACCTAGTCAATCTCTACCACCTCCCATGGCCCCAGCTACAACAATTGCTGGGAGGACAATTTCTGGTCCACCACCATGCTGCGCATCATCATATTCAACTTTAAGTCAAAGTCAAAGTGGAAGAGAGAGACAAAGGCCAGATAATTTGCGAAGGCTAGATACATGGCCGAAAAAGCAAGGTAAAGCTTACAAGGAACCATCCCGGCACGGCATACAAAAATGTCGAAAAAGAGCAGTCAAGGGTCAAAATTTATATAAAAAAACCAATCGACTCGATGAACACTGTAAAATGAGTACCATATCATGGGGTAGGGTGGGGTTTTGACCCATGGTCGAGTGGTTAACGTGTTCGACCTTCACTCATAGGTCGTTGGTTCGATCCCGAACCCAAAAGTCATTTTTTTATTTTGTTGTCGAAATTCATGAAATTTTTTGCATATTACACTTTTATTCGGGAAACACGATGGCGCTATTATTTTACCAAATTTTTCATGAAAACGTTTTAGATTTTTTGCAATTTTTCTAATTTTTCCAAAAGTTTTCATGAAAAAATAATAGCACCATCGTGTTCCCCGCATAAAAATGTAGATATGTAAAAATTTTCATGAATTTTGACAACAAAATAAAAAATGACTTTTGTTGAGAGATCGAACCCGCGCTCTATGAGTGAAGGCCGAGCACGTTAGCCAATTGGCCATGGGTCAAATCCCATGATATGGTACTCGTTTTGAAGCGCTCGGCGAGATGAGTCGATTGGCGAAATTTTTTAAAATTTTGACCCTTGTCTGCACCCCTTTTCCTCTTTGGTGCGCCGTGCCAGAAAAACAATTTTTTGTCTTGAACATATGTACTTTGCGAGCCAAAAATCTATTAGTCCATCAATTTTGCTTGCCGTTTTTACATTTTTACACCTGACTTCAAAATCTCTCTTCAAAAATTCAGTCGTATTTCAAAAATCCCATTAACTATATCATTTATTAGTTGTCATTAGAAGATGGACTAAATTATGACGCCGTGTGGCTAGCGCCACACGGCGTCATTAATCAAATTTTAGAAAATTTTATGTGATTTCCAAGCAATATTTTATCTCGTGCATAAAAACCGTAAAATTTCAAAAAAATTCAATTTTTAGTTAGTTTGGATACAGCCTTTCTAAGGAACAAAAGACCAGATTGGATGGGAAAATGTATATTATGCGTTTTGATTCATGCCATATTTATTTTTGGAATTTTTATTGCATTTTTGATCGGTCATTGGATATCAGAGGGGAATAAAGATGGAAATAGTGTAAGTTTTATTATTAAAAAAATTTGAACTTACTAACAAATTGATGAATTACTAACAATACTAATTTTCAAGACACTAACAAAAATTAGAACAGCGAGTCGGATTTCTACGATTGAGCTGCCATTTTCTACAACAAGAAAGGATGTGATGATGTCAGTGACTCCTCAATATGTAATTTTGTTTTTTTTGTTTTTTCCTATTCTAACAAGACTAACATCATTAAAAGTTCAATCCTGTTTCAACCTTATCTATGACGCAGCAGTGTTAGACAGGGGGCTAGGGGTCTTCAGCCTCTTGAGTGTCAAAGGCGTGCAAAATTTGTTTTACTTAATGGTTATCCTTATCAGGGTTGGGAAATAGCCGGGTCCGGAAAATTTGATAAATCCAGATTTCCTCGAAGAATTCTGGGGAAATCTTTTTCCCCTTAACTTGGTTTGAAAAGATTTTTCATCATTTTCAAGCCTCAGTGATCCAGCAATTTGGCTCCAAGCGGGATTCGAACCCGTGACCTTGTGGCCACGAAGCCGCTGCTTTGCCACTGCACCACCGAGGCTTAAAGATGAAGAAAAATATTTTCAAATCAAGTAATTCCGGGGAAAAGGATTTCCCCATAATTCTCTCGGAGAAATCCCAACCCTGATTCTTATGATTTTTTTCGATTTTTGAAGGTTCAGCCCCATGTAGCAAAATCTGCCTGCGCTCTTGCATCCCGGAATGGATAGGAGAAGCAGTGGAGTAGGGAGAAAGGGGGACACTTCCCCCAAACAAGGCTGATTTTTCCCAAAAACATAAGAGGGATCCTTATGTGTAGGGATTTTTTAAAGTTTTGACCTACTTGGGGAGGGAAACATCTCCTGCCCCCTTGCCTATGTCATTGCCTTGGGCTACAGATTAGTCCCAACAAAGTCAAAGTTAGTCCCGGAGTGACAAGTTAGTATCAGCTTGACAAATTAGTCCTGCTATGTACGGGATAGTCAAAACAGCTATGGATAGGCTGGGGATAGTCAAACATATATGGCTCTGATGGGGATAGTCAAAAAATCTATGGTGGTGGCTGGGGATAGACGTAATTTACTACCTTGTCATTTTATTACTACCTTGATACCAGCTTAAGATGACAAGGTAGTAAATTATGTCTATCCCCAGCCTCCGCCATAGCTATTTTGACTATCCCCGTACATAGCGGGACTAACTTATTATCCTTGGAACTAAATTGTCAAGCTGGGACTAACTTGTAATATTGGGACTAACTTGTCACTCTGGAACTAACTTGATTTTGTTGGGACTAACTTGTCTCCAAACTCGTCACCAGGGGATGGTAGTACTGTATTTGATTTGTGAAAAAACGAATTCTCACTCTTCCCTTCTCCCTACTCCACTGAACAGGTTAAACATTAAATTTGTAAATTCAAAATTTTAGCACAATTCTACAACACCACATTTCATATTCCATAGAAATCTATCAGTAGCGGATATTTACCCGCCAGTTTATGATGATCCAAATGGAAATTTAGCCTTCCACAAATCCGACATACAACTATCCGAAGAGCCAATAATTCCACTGCCAAAATATGTTTTACCGGTTCATTATGATTTGCACGTAAGGAATCGTCTGATTAAAAAAACCACATAAGTACACTACTGATAGGTGTATAACCAAAAATTTTTTCGACGACTGCGCTTGGACTCAGACCCAAGCCGTTTTGAGACAGAAAGTTGGAAAATCAACTCGATTTTTTGTCAAATTTTATGCCGCAGAACAGCTTAGCCCGTACCCAAACTCAGTAACCGAAAAAAATTAAACCAAGATCAACTAATTAAGAAGAGGCCCAGATTTTGAAACTATGTGTAGGGGGTCTTGTGTTTGTACCCACTTTTTGTAAAGGGGAGTAAACTCAAAGAGGAAGGGTATGTCTTGATGGTGGTGTCTTGATTTTTTTTGCTTTTTGAAAGACCTCTCACATGTATAACCGATATAATATTTCACATCTTTTTAGTTAGATTTCACAGAATTTTCTACGGGTGAGCACATTTACGGGAACGTTTCTATACTTTTTGAATCTTTTGGCAATTCTACCGATGATGAGCTAATTTTTCATGCTGCTTCGAATATTTTCATTATCAGGATTAGATTGCATCAAGATGGTAAGAATATGAAATTCTCTTTTTACATTCTTTATACGCCTATTTTAGGAAGATACATTGAAATTAAGTCATTAAAACGACAATTTAACAGAGATTTAGCAAGAGCCGAATTGAAGGAAAGGTTAAGAAGCACTTGGTGAGATAATTTTTTGAATCAAGAAAAAAGTAGTCAATTTAGGTATACGCTAGAGTTGGAATTTCGAACAAGAATTTGTCAATCACCACTAGAAGGAGTACATTGCTTAATGTCACAAGATATAGACTATGTAATTTTTGGGTCTTAAAATTTTTTGAATGTGATTAGGTTTATTTTCTTATCGTCTCATCAACATCCAGAACGGGGGGGGGAGAAGGAACATATACTAAAGGGTCTAAAAACTTTGTGAAATTCATTTTTTTAGAAAAATTCCACACCCGCCCAAAGAATAATAGGGTTTACAACAAAATTCGAGCCAACCTTTGCAAGAGCATTTTTGCCATGTTGGGATGAGCCAAGAATCAAAACCACTTTCAACATTTCAATAAAACATCAAAAGAGCATTACTGTTTTGGCTAACACGGCTGCACAAAAACTGTCACCGCTGGAATTGCAGTTGCTAGAAAATTCTTCAACTATTATAACAAGATATGCGCCAACACCAAGGATGCCTGTCTATTTATTAGCTTTTGCTATTGGTAAGTTAGTGATAGGGATAGAAAACAATGGCCAAGTGGGTCCATGCAAGGGATGAGGCGGGTCCTGTTTTTATACTCATGCTGGACAGGGGTCCAGAAATGAACCTACCCCGTCGCAAAAGATTTAAATGTGTCCCTTTATCCTACGCAAAATCTTGGCAACCTTTTTTGGTCGTTAAAGTTTATTCTGGCAAATTTATTTCTGGAAAATTGTCAAAAGTTTTGCTACTTTTTTGTTGTCAACTCGAAGGGAATGGGATCGCAAAATTTTCGAAGTTTTCCCTTTATCCCTCTCTAATTTTTGAAAATATGAACCCCTCAGTCCAGGTATGTTTATACCCCATTAGATCTCTGCTTGTCCGGTCCTCCGCCCAGGACGTCCCTAAATCTCTTGGGCCAACTGAGCCATGTTAAGTCCGAGGCTCGACTCTAATTTTTGTATTCCTTTAACCCTCAACTTGGTTGACTAGGTCAGGCTGAACCGAGGGCTGATTCTGATTGAGAGCTCGTCTTTTCCATCGATAGTTTGCGAGAAAATTTCTGAAAACTTCCTCAAAATTTAAATAGTGCTCATCAATAATTTAAAATAATTTTAACTTTTTCGCATTCTTTAGGCAACTTTATCCCCTTAGAAATGAGAACTAGTCGAAACATGCCAATAACCATATGGCTAGCACCCGAAGATATTGTTGCAGCACAATTTGCAGCCAATTTTTCTCCAGTTATGTTTGATAAAGTTGAAGAAGATTTTGGGGTAAATGATACTTTTGTGTCAATTTTTTTAAATGTTGTATTTTCCAGGTTCTATACCCATTATCCAAAATGGATTTTGTTGCTTCGCATACATTTCCAGTCGGTGGTATGGAAAATTGGGGTCTGGTTATTTATCATGCAAAAACTGTTCTAATAACATCGACTTATTTGGAAGGTATTGAATGATGGTTGAAGCTTACCTTGATAGGGGGCCACGATTGGGGTATCTGAACCGATTTGGACAAGGTCTCTGCCATAAGAGGTTCCAAATTCAGACCTTTCCCCCTCATTTGGAGGGTCTGACCCCTCCCACAATTTTTTGGTCGATAGGCATTTTTGGGCAAAAATGACTAAAAAATGGCAAATTTCGACCTTTTTGGTACGATTTTTCGAGACTCTCAGCAGTTTTGGATACTGAAATCTAGACCCCCCCCGCAATTTTCAAAGACAATTCGGACCCCCCTCCAGTAGTGATTTTAGGATTTCATTATGGGGGGCCACTTAGGTAAAAACATTATTTTTCATAAGAAATTTTTCGAATTTTGGCCAAAAATATCATTTTTTCTTAAGAAATTTTCGGTTTTGGGGGCTATGCCCCCTCATCTGTCCTCTGGATTCGCTACACCCCATGCACACGCATGATCTCTGCCCAGTGGCGTAGGGAATGAGACACAATGGGACGTCCTTCCTGAGTTTAGGACCATTCAACCCGGACAACTCAATCCTGGCTATTTAATCGTTTTAGAACAAAACATGACTGTTGACCGGCTATTTGAACAATATAAGATTGAAAAAATAATAACTCATGAAATTATTCACCAATGGTAACTAGACTATTTCATAAGCCTTTTCTCAAATTTTGGATATTTAGGTTCGGAAATCTTGTCACCATGTATGATTGGCCAGATTTGTGGCTTTCCGAAGGTTTTGCTAGTTATTTTGTCTATGACTTTCTAAATGAAGATCATCCTCATTTGACTGATAATGAGTACTATCTACGGCTTATTGAACTTTTAGATAAACAAGTATGCGAAAATAAGCACATCCCAGTGCTGTACTCAGGGTTTTTCGGGGGGAGGGGGGTACAGGATTCCGAAAAAAATTTTGGTTTAAAACATAAGGCCTTTGGGTTTTTAAACTTTTTTGTCCCATGGAGAAGGGGTACATGTACCCCTGTACCCATACATGAATAAGGGGTCTACTAGTAGACTCCCCTCCCTCGCAATTTTTCAACCGAAGAGCGAAAAATGGTTTAAAAAATGGCATTTTTTGGCAATTTTTTTGCATAAAAATGGCAAAAAAATAGCTTAAAAATGTCATTTTTGGGCAAAAACACATTTTTGAGCAAAAATGACATTTTTGGTGAAAAAATGTCAATTTTTTATTGAAATTGTTGAAAAAATGACCCCCTCCCTCTCAATTTTGGGTCAGACCCCCTGCAAATTTTCGAAAAAGTGAACCCTCTCTATCCACGGATGCCTATATCCCTCCTCTTCGGTATGGCACTGGCACATTCACTCATCTAAAAATTGAATGTGGCAATTTTTGTACAAAATTTTTATAAAACTGTATATTAAAACGAAAACATGCATCTGAAATTCAAAAATTGCCAAATTCAAACGCTAATATCTCGAAGTCGTTAGCGATTCTAAATTTACTGTAAGACCAAAAATACTCAAAATTTTATAAATATTCAAAAGACATTAAGCTTTTCTCTGAGTTGAATGGAACTGATCTTTAAATTACATTTTTCAGACATCCAACTCCAGAACTCCACTAGTCCGAAGACTTGACAGTGCAAATGACATCGAAAGCATGTTTGATGGACATCATTTGTACACCAAAGGTGCTGTCATCGTCAAAATGATCAAGGATCTACTCGGAGCTTTTGATTTTCGGGCTGGAATTACCAAGTTTGATTTTATAAAAAAATTTAAAATCTCATAAATCATAATTCAGATTTTTGAAGAAAAATGCATTCAAATCAATCGATCGAGCCAACTTATGGGCGTCCTTGCCAGCTTATGCAGACCATGGAGCAGAAAATGAAAGATTATCAGATGTTATGGAAACTTGGTTATTGAATGAAGGGATGCCAGAAGTGATTTTAAGGTATTTTTATAAGAAACGATAAAAGTGAAGTTAGGCATATTCAATACCTAACTCATCCCCCCATGACATAGCAGAAGGAAGGGTAACCTAGTTTCTAGAAAATTGATTAATTTTCTCTTTTGGGGCACAAAAGTGGNGGGGGGGGGATGTTCAATTCTATTTTTGTTAGAACAAATAAAACTTTCTTCTTCGGAAAGCTGGTTAGAAAAAACATTTAGAAGAAAATTCGGTCAATATACGACCAAATTCACATAACACAAAGATGTTTAATTTACATTTAAAGGCACACAAAACAGTAACTTTTATTGTGCGAATGCACAGGGGGGCAATCTCATACGCATCAATGCAAATACAACCATGGGTGTGCCACTAGTACCACAAAAACAGTCAAAGTTGAAAAAATCATATTGGTACTTTCTGATTTTTACGAAAGTGCTCAAAACAATCTTTTTGTTGAAAAAAATCAAAATTTTCCACCCCCATTCAATATACATCTGTGAATTCCGCCTTATTTGTGCAAATTTCCATTTTTTTAGTCGAAACTACGAAGATCACACCATACGAATCACACAAAGAGTTTGTGATAAAAATCGTTATATCATCTATCTTAATGAACCAGACATTATTGAGCCAAATGATGAAAACTCCAAAAGAGCACAAAAACGTCAGATTCAAAACACAACGAATCTTCAAACACCAGAAATTTTTACAACATTGAGTTTCGAAACAATGCCTCCTGTTCTGAGACAAGAACCGCAAGAATCAAGTTTTGCTGAGAACATTAAAGACATTGAGGAAGAAGTTCAACCAACAACAACCACACCTACCACTACTCCAGGCGCCACAATTTTCCTTGAACCTATACCCCATCATAGACATCACAAAAATCATGATTGGGGGCATAGAAAAGGAACTAGAAGAAAACCTCATCCTATAAGAGAACATAAGAAAATACCTACACATAGAAAAACAATGGAGCATCGGCTAGAAAAGGTGGATAAGAATAAAAAGACGGTGTTCCGGAAGCCGGATGAGTTCGGGAATGAGAAGCCAGTTATGCCAAGATATAATGAAGTCCCTTTGTTTCCAGTACACTTGGCCAGGGATGAAGGGGAAGATGAGGCAAGAAAAGAAAAAGAAGCAATAGGAAGGAGGAGAATGATACAAGAGGTACACATTGTGGCTAAAAAAATCGTACTTTTGCTAATTTTCGAGCAATTTTTTGCAAAAATTTTTTTAATTTTTTCCAAAATGACCTATGGGGTTTTTCTATGCGAGAAATCGTTTATGCGCATCTACAAATCTTGAAAACGCTTCCCTAACCATGAAATTGCAGAAAATTTGAAAAAAACGAAAATTTATGGTTTTTTCTACGATTTCGTAGTCAGGGAAGTGTTTTCACGATTTTTTAATGCTCACAAACGATTTCTCGCATAGAAAAACCTCCAATAGGGTCATTTTAGAAAAAATTTTAAAAATTTTAATGCAAGAAATTGTTCGAAAATTGCAAAGGTACAGTTTTTTTAGCCAGCTTGTAAAAATATAATTTATCTGGCCGTAGCATATCCAGGATTCAATTTGGGGGGGGGAGAGTGTGTGGTAAACCCCTGAAAAGCCAAAAATGTTTTACTTTTTTGAAGGAGTCAACCCCACAAATAAGTTAATGTTATCAGAGTTTATCTATGATAGGGCTAGGACTAGAGCTAAAACCAAACATTTTTACTCTTCAGACCCGACTTGTGCCGGGTCGAATCAGGTTGAAGTTTAGAGTAGGTCATAGCTTAGAGTAGACAATAGACATAAACAAAAACCCTCTTTCTAGAGACCTTTAACCTTTCGAGAACCCACTATCTGGTCAATCCCATTCAGTTACTGGTTCGGCTCAGCTCTATCTACCAAAGGCCAGACAGTGCGACAATTCTGGGTCCATAATGAAACAATCCGCTTCGTTGACGCCGAACTCTACCGTGAACAATACATTCTAGCAAATCCACACTGGGTCTTTCCATATAAAATCAACTATGACCTAGATAACTGGAAAATGTTAATAGAACAAGTAATATTTTATGCAAATTTTGAAACTACTATAATAATGTACATCTTTAGCTCATAAAGAATCCAAATGAAATAGCAACAATGTCAAGAATGCAGTTATTAGTTGATGCTGAGACATACCTCAAACAATCGGGTGTGCCTCATTTATATGTACAAATATTAAGGTAAGATTTTTTAGAATAAAAAAGAGTACAGTCGACTCTCGCTAATCGGCTATCCTGAATCCGGTCCAGGTCAATATTTTTCGATGTAAAAATCTCTTACTAAACTGCCACACTCGATAATCTGATCCTGGGGCCTGTTGCTTAGTTCCTGAACCAGTAGTCGGTTCCCAGAACCGGAAGTTGGAACCGGAGATCGGAAGTAAAAACTTCCAGCTTCCGGTTCCAATTTAGTGCAAATTTTCAAATCAGAACCGGAAGTCGGAAGTTTTTACTTCCGATCTCCGGTTCCAGGATAAGACTTCCGGAACTAAGCAACGGGTTCCTAAGTATCCCTCGGAGTGGCGAATTATCAAGAGTAGACAATATATGAACATTTTTAGCTACCTCGAACAAGAATCCGATCTTGGTGTTCTTCTTGTTGGTCTTGATGCTATTCATTCACTTATTGATATGTTTAGTGGATCTTTTGTGAATGGACCTCTTTTGGTGCATTTGGTTCCGGTTATACAACATTTTGATAAGATGTTAGAAAAAACTAGCACAAATCCGGAATTGGCTGCAGTGTGGTTATTGAGTCCACTAAGGCTGGCAAAGTTGTATCAGCTAAGATGTGTTGCTAATTTAGGGAGTTGTGCTCAGAAAGAGCAGGTAGGGGTTTATTTTTGATCTATACATAGTCTTAGCCCTAGTCTAGTCCCAGCTCTAACCCTAGCTTAAGTCCTAGAAATAGTCCTAGCTCTATCCCTAGCCATAGACGTTGTCCTAGCACTAGATCTAGCATAGACCTAGCACTAGTTCTAATCCTAGCCTTGCTCTTTTTAGCCCTAGACTTAAATTATTCATTGCCATAGCCCTAGCTGTAAACTTGACTTGCCCTATTCCTTGGCCCAGACATATCACTAACTCTAACCCCATCTATTGCTCTAGCCCTAGACTATACCTATTCCTAGCTATCTCTATGCTATAAGTTAAAATTTCAGGTCACCCAATGGTTAAACTATCCTACAGCCTTGGATGCTGAACACCATCAGCAAATTACTGCAATATGCCACTTTTTATTTACTCAAGCTGGTTCAAATGAGATTACTTTCTTGATGGGGCTTTTAAAGCAAAAGACAACACAATGGTCGGTGGCCATACAATTAGGAACATGTGTAAGAGATGAGATATTGATAGATACAGTGGTGGAGAAGATTATAAAGACGAGAAATGCGGCTGTATATAGTTCTGTGTTGCAAGTAAGAATTGAAATACAGCTTTCCATCTCTCCAGATCCATTTGTAATAGGGCGCGCGCTAGCGGTTAGACTCTGAATTTGTAACCTAGGTTTAATTTAAAAACTTTATTAACACATCAAAAACGGAGACGTCTTTAAGTCAAAAATACATAGACCAACACTGCCTAAAGCTCGTTTTTTCCTCGATCCCACACTTTTGCCTCTTGGCCGAAGTGTGGGATTTTGGAATACATTATAAGTAAAATAATGCCCTAAATGGCCATGATAAAATGTGTGACGTATGGCCATAAAATATATGCAAGAAGATTAACTTATGGCCAGTACGTCACACATTCATGAGGTGGTAGGGGCCTATTTTCTCTATAAATGACTATACTGCCTTCCCAAGCTAGTCCCAAATATGGGTCATCCAAGCTATAACTGTTTCCGATCGACTACAGGTTTCTGTAAACTCTTTTGGACGCAAGAGGAATCGAACCCTTACATAGATGGTGTTGAACTCCTTGGCGGCGCTCCGACCACTACACCATGATGATCATTGCATTCCTGATCGCTTATTTTAATCTTTATGTAGTGCCTACTGCAACAATAACCCTAAACCTCTTTTTAACTAATTTTAGAACGGGTATTCAATTCAATACAACCGCAAATTTCGTCAAATTTTTTGGAAAGGTATAAATCAACTCTCCCTTCATGAGCGACAAATTTTATTTGCTGTAAATACTGGAAAATCTGACCAGATTGCTCAAATTTTACTCCATTCTGTTAGAACCTTAGACGAGCTGGAAATGGTGGTAAAATTGCTTCCCGAATGGCCTCAAAATTTGAAAATACACATTGACTACCTCTCACGAAAGCTCAGTTGGCTTCAAAATATAGCATCTAAGCAAATACATGAGTTTTTAGTTGAAAGTATTTGAATATTTGTATTTTTGGATAGACTATGGCTAGACTAGGAAGTTGACTTCTTGTATTGCCTCTCTAGGAAATAGACAACAGTACCCCACCGCCCCTCATCCACTCAGGGAATGAGAGGGGGAGGGGGTACTGCCAAAATTCAATTCTTTAGACTAACTTCTATTTTTCGATTTTTTGCCAAAATTGCCCTCAGTGCTTATAACTATTACATGAAAAATTAGAGTTTGCAATTTTTCAGTCGGGTTGCAGAGGTTGCAAAACCTAGCTGAGGTTACAATCTAGCAATCCTACTCATAGGGCCCAGATAGTGCCCACCACCTTCCCACTTCTAGTCTGATCCCATCTTCTAGCTTATAGCCTTCCTACTTCTAGCTGATAGCCTATTTATACAATTTTTCTGCATTCCAGAATACTATTAATTTTTGATATTTTCCCCTAAGTCATACATACCATGGTAATAAATAAACTAAAAACTTTGTTATTGTGTACACCATCTTCAAATTTTTGTTCACTTTTACGAAATCCTGTGACAGTCATGAACTTTTTCGGTGTACTCTGATCAAAAATTTTATTGAAATGGAAAAAATCTTCTATAACTTGTTTTCTAGCATAATTAATGACCGTATTGTCAAGTAAAGTCGGTTGGCGAACAAATGAAGGTCTTCTCTTTTTATCATAATAACTTTTCGGAATGTGGGGAAGCTATGAAAAATGGCTTTTTCGGGCAATATTTTAAAGTGAACACTGATGTTTCATAAATTACTTTTTTGCAACGATCGTGTGTCATGAGATAAAAAATGTTAGAAAAGACTAATTTTTTGTTGTTGGAAAATTCAGTTTTTTAACTTCTAAATTTTTTCAAAGGACCATTGTTACTCACGTTTAAGAGCAATTTTGTTTTCAAGTGTGTCATCAAGAAAGATGGAAAAATGTTTTTTTCATTTTGGTCTGTAAAAATGAAGACTGTCTTGATATTTTTCGCTCTGGTTCCAATTTTTATCGTTACTACAAAAACTTGTTATAATATTGAGTCGTTCAGAAAGTTCGTAACCCTTTACATGAATTTGAACCCGAATTTTTTTGTCTAAAAAACACCCCTATAGAAGTAATGTTATGTCGGGAATTGAAACGAAAATTTGTCGATCTTTCGTCTAAAATCATCCATATGAGGGTAATTTTATGCGAAAATTGATTGCGCGCAGTCCCGAAGCGTGAAAACGCTTCCTTGACCCGTATTCCGGGAAGGGGTGGGTGAAAAATGACGAATTTTCGATTTTCGCTTCAATACACCCACCACTTCCCTGAATCAGGGTCAAGGAAGCGTTTTCACGCTTCGGGAATGCACGCAATCGATTTCCCGCGTAAAATTATCCCTATAGACTATAGGGGTCATTGTTAGAAAAAATTTTTGAGTCCAAAATTCATGTAAAAATGCTACGAAATTTCTGAACAACCTCAGGCTTACATTCTTTCTCTAGCCGCTCTTCGACAGGGTCTACTGCGGAACGCCTATCATTTCAACCGTTCAGCCATTATCCCACAAACTATTTGTGCAAATTTTATATTTTCCGTTCAAGTTCAAATTTTTTAAAGCGAAAATGGATTCAAATCCCAATTTTCCTTGATTCAGGGGAGCATTTCCAGATTTGGGAATACGCAAAATCTATTCCCGCAAAAAATACCCCTAGAGGGGTCATATTAAAAAATTCATGGGGGGAGAGGAGTCATCCCTCTTCACAAAAAGTTGATAACACTAATACATTTTTGATAACGTTGTGGGGAGGGTCTAAAAATTTGAAAAAATTGATAACACAATATCTGGACAGCCCATGCCCCAAAAAATCACCATTAATGTGCTTTTTACTCCACTCTGTATATTCCTACTTGGAAGCGAATCATGTAAGCGTTTAAAAAACATATTATCCTCTATATCATATGTAACCTCGAAATTTTTGACCATAATTCGAACACCGGTCAACTTAAAAATCTGCATCTATATTTCTTCAAGAATGTCTTCGATGCCGATCATAAAGGATTCTACCAATTCATCGGCGATGATGTTCTTGAAAACTCGAAATGCTTGAAGCTCCTGCTATTTGGGTCATTTACTATGCGAATAGTTTTGCCAGCTGGTGATTCGACTTCCACCCAGAAACGATTATATGGATCATCATCAGAATAGTTATTACTAATTTTCAAACTAACAACTCGGCATTGTGCCAATCTCTGGGATGTTTCAATAATTTTGCTCCATTTTAGACAAATAATTTCACAGTGACCCAAAAAAGTAAAAATGCTTTGGATCACTGTGAAATTATTTGCTTTTTTGGATCACTGTGCATCCCGTGACAAATAAACAAAAATATCTTCCAAAAATTCACCGGGCACCATGCTTTAATTAAAATTATTTTAACATTGGCAGATGAAAGATTGTTTTCTTTTTCTTAATTTCAAATAAGCAATGATTAATCCTGAAAGTAAAACTTTCAGAAATTCTTTTTGGTGTTCAAATTCATTTTTTATATCAATCACAGTCGCACTTTTAGTCGCGAATATAAACAAGCTTAACATCGATTCTGTTGTCCCTTGGCCTATTAAAAGACCAGTCCGAGCGGAAAAAAGTTGCCATCTTTGTTGTTATTCGGAAAGTTCATAAAAATGGAGCATTTGTTATTTTTACGGTAAATTCTAAATCGTTGTCATTTTCGAGATAATTGTGTATGAAGTTGTCAATTTGAAGTTTCGTGTATTACTAGAGTTGGGGAAATAGAATTATCCGGATTTATCCGGCCCCAGGGAAATTGGATAAATCCGAATTTTCCCGGGGAGTTCTTTTTCTCAAATTACTTGGTTTTAAAAAACATTTATCCATTTTCAAGCTAATTGAAACCTACGGGTGGTATGCCCGGATAATAACACTGAGTGTTGTAAAACGACCGTTATGTAAAAGCTTTATTCGTAAGACTGACAAAAATCCATTTTCTTATTGCAATAACACATACCAGACATAAGATTAGAAACGGAGATAGGGTGATACATTTTAAAAACATATTAAAAAGAAGCAAAGAAGAAAACATTCTCGGACATACTTAAACTTGTCCGAGACACTCCACACCACATAAACAAGAAAGGAGAAAATAAAAATAATTATTACAAAAAACGTGGTAGGTATAGTTACAAAACATTACTTTAATCATGTGGGTTGAATTCCGAAAGGCCAAACGCCGAAAGATAGGAGAAAAAGAAAAATCGAATCACCAATTACAATCACAAAAATATAAAATTATATATTAATAGGCTTTCCGCCCGAGAACAAATCAACAATAGCTTAAAAATTACCAATCACCGATATAAATCCTTTGAAAATTCTCTAACATGGCTCACGCCATAAATAAAATAAATGAATCGTAAATTTTGCTCAAAGTTTTTTTAAAAAAACCACAAAGAGCCTTCCTTCACAAAAGAGACAAAGAAAAAATAATACTGTTTTCGTTAACAAACTTAAATGGCGCAGTTGAGTGCTTCTTCTCCTTTTCTATATGCAAATGAGTCAGAATGACTGAATCCAAGAAAATCAATCGAAAAAATCAAGTAAAAATCCCGATTAACAAAATAGGCTGAACCCCCACTAATTGAAACCTACGGGTGGTGTGCCCGGAAAATAACACTGACAAGGGAACTGTCAAACTGGAAAGATACGAATTTTTTCCAAAACTAGCTAAAACTGTTCCTTATAGCCTAAAATAACAGGGAAAAATTGAATTTTGTGCTATTGAGGTTGGTTTCGAAGATTGAGGTCGGTTTCGAATTGAAATTGTCAAAAAAGGCGTACAGATATTTAAATTGTGTGGATTAAATGGATATTGATAGGTGGTGTGGTGGCTAGCACGCTGGTTTATATCTACTATCAAAAGAGCATTTACCCAGGTTCGATTCCCATACCGTCAGTTACTTTTTGCCTCAAATAAATTTGTTTTTTTTTCATTTTTATTGCCCAAAATACCTTCGAAACAGACCTCAATAGCACAAAATTCAATTTTTCCCTGCTATTTTAGGCCATAAGGAACAGTTTTAGCTTGTTTTGAAAAAAATTCGTATCTTTCCAGTCTGACAGTTCCCTTGTGAGTGTTGTAAAACGACCGTTATGTAAAAGCTTTATTCGCAAGACTGACAAAAATCCATTTTCTTATTACAATAAC
>OZJO01013504.1:0-14734 GCA_900406225.1 Acrobeloides nanus | reverse complement strand
TTTCATTGGATACATAAAAATTTCATTGGATACATAAAGTTTCATCGGATACATAAAGTTTCATTGGATACATAAAGCTTCATTGGATACCTATTCTCTACTAGCACCAAATTTTTTAAAATTTCCCTTTTAAAAAAATTGACTCAGAGTAAATCTTCACATATTTAAAATATATCATAGCGCTTTTAGATGGTTTTGGCTATAATTTATTGTAATTTTGATGATAATTGAAAGTTCGTTGATAAATTTTGGATTTTAAAAGATTTCAAACAAATTTATATTTGGAAAAAAATCCCGTAATCCCGGTCCCGACTGAAAATCCAATCCCGACTTTGCCAGTCCCGACAAATCCCGATCCAGTACTACCCTAGTTAGAATCAAGACTAGCAAATGTATTCAACTGGCAAAGGATTCAACTAGCAAATGTATTCAACTGGTAAAGGATTCAACTGGCAAAAGAATTCAACCGGCAAATCTAGTTGAATTCTTTGCCAGTTGAATTCTTTGCCAGATGAATTCTTTACCAGTTGATATTTTCCCGAAAAAATCCTATACAAAATATCATTTTTTGATGACTTTTTTCACACAGGTCATCATGCTAAAAATTCATCCTGCTAAAATTTACATCCTGCTAAAATTTAACTTACTAAAAATTCATCCTACTAAAAATTCATCCTGCTAAAATTTCACCTGCTAAAATTTCATCCTGCTAAATTTTAGCAGGTGAAATTTTAGCAGGATTGAAATTTTAGCAGGATGAATTTTTAGCAGCTTGACCGTTTACCCATTTATGCGGGGAACACGATGACGCTATTATTTTTACATGAAAACTTTTTAGAAAAATCTCAAAAAATCTAAAACTTTTTTTCAATTTTTCTAAAAGTTTTCATGTAAAAATAATTGCACCATTTTGTTCTCGCATAAAAATGTGGATATCAAAAAATTTTCATGCATTTTTCCAACAAAATAATTTTGGGTGTGGGATCGAACCCGCGCCCTATGAATGAAGACCTAGCGCTTTATCCACTCGGCCATGAGTAAAACACTCAAATCCCATGATATGGTACTAGTTTTGAAGCGCTCGACGAGCTGAGTCGATTGGCGAAATTTTTTAAAATTTTGACCCTTGCCTATAACTTTTCAGAATTTTGGTATACCGTGTCCTTAGGCGCCATTTATACTTCCGTCGCGTCGCGACAGTGCATTTTGTGTCGCGCGACACAAAAATGCACTGTCGTGACACGAAGGAAGTATAAATGGCGCCTTGGTCTAGCTTAAATTTCAGAAAAAGGGTACTTTTGAAATTTTTCCTCTATCTTAAAATTTTGTCCTTCAGCCAGAACTTACTTCCTGAATACCATTTTCTTCATTAACAAAAACTTGAAGCATATACTTATTCATATCTTCTACTTGATATTCACTTAACGATGTTAAAATATCTTCAATTTCGTTAAAAAGTTTGTTTTCTTTTCTAAAATTCACAACTCTAACTTGTTCTATATCCCAATGCAGACGTTCACAAGCATGATTTAATAAAAGTTCGCCTGTCGCTTCGTTCGGCAAATTCAATTGGAAATTTTTCTCTTTGATAATGTTTCCCACATCATTGATTTTTTGTACAAATAGAAAGATATTGATTGAATTATCCATGTATACCACGAAAGTTCGAAATGGAAACGAACTAGATAAGCTCACAATGTCTTCACATAAAATAATTGCCGCTGATTGATTGATGTCCAAAATAGATTAAATAAATGATTTGTTTATATTGTCATTAATTGAGAAAGAAATATTGTAAAGAAAAATCGGACGATCTTTTGTAATAAAAAATTGATTGTCTCACTTGTTGAACAGCACTTATTAATGTTAAAATTAATCAATAGAAAAGTTTCGAAACAAAAAAAGAGATTAATAATTTTAGGATGATCGTTTTTCGGTCTTATTTTTGGTTCTTGATGCCTTTTTAGTATGTATTGAAGTGAAAATATACATTTTAGTGAAAAATGTGGCACTATTACTTTCTTCCCCTTTATTTTCCCTCTTACTTTTTTCCTCTCACTTTCTCTCTCTTACTTTTCCCTATTACTTTTTTTCCAATTTTGTACAAATTAATTTCAAAGTAATAATGGCGAGAAATCGGGGAAAAAAGTAAAGGGGAAAAGTAAGAGGAAAAAAGTAAGAGGGAAAAACCAAAAAGGGGAAAAAAGTAATAGTGCCAAAAATGTAGTGTTCTTTGGATATTAAAAAAGATGGGTTTGTCTTGGCTTCTATTTCGCTTTCTAATAGTTATACCCTTATTGTGAACGAATTTATACCATCACCATATCCAATCCTACCACCTCCTGTTTTTCTGCTCGAAGACATCCAAAATTTGGCCGATTTGGTGAGTTTCCATTTTTTAACCCAAAATTCAACTTTTTAGTGGCTCCATTATTTACCTTCAATGGATTTGCCACCACCACCAACTGTTGGAGCTAAAAAATTGAATTTTGGGTTAAAAAATGGGAAACTTACCTCATCGGCCAAATCTGGGATGTCTTCGTGCTGAAAAATAGGAGGTGTTGGTCACCAAAAAAATGGTGACCAATACCACCACAACTCGATTTTCACAAAATCCTCCAAATAGGCTGATTTTTTATACTTTTGTACGGGGTTTTTGGGTATGGGGAACACGAATTCAAAGGAATTTTTGAATTTTGACTGCAAGAAAGTGTCGAATCGGCAAATTTTTCGAAAATTGTTGAATTTTCTAATGTTTGATCAATCGTTTCAATACCACTGAACCTGATTCAATCAAATGAACCGTGTAAATCCAGAAAAAATTTCGACTATAGATTATACATAAGTGTTAGCTGCTACATTTTCTTTGCACAATAATTTGATAGTCTACACGTCATTTTATTTTGGATGAATAAGACGAAATTCATTTGAATTAAGATTTTCTTATGAAGAGAAGAGCTGATAAAACAAAATGAATCAGCATATAACCACAATGGAAGAAAATAAAGAGCATTAAATTGTATAGAACTATCTAGAAAATAATCAATTCATGATCATAATACACTCTAGGAATTGTGCTTTAAAAAGCTATAAAACGAGGTCATAATATGAAAATTTATCATTCTCGATTATTCCTTCATTGCTTCTTAATTATCAACTTTTTGGACAAAAAATGTTTACTTATTTAATCATTTTTTCTATAATATTTCAAGTTGTAAGAGCAGATTTACCAGTTTGCGTTTGGTATGGTTCAGCTCCATTTTGTGGCTCTGGACGTGATTGTCCAGGCAATTATCCTTATAAAATTGACCAATGTGCTTCTTCTGATCAAGGTATAATGACTAATTTTTAAATTTAACACCGACCCCCTCCACTATGCCAAGGGAGGCGCTAGGTTAAAATTTTGGGGGTCCACATTTGATTTTTACCGTCCCAAATGCATTTTTTCCAATTTTTGGCAAACCCAATCGGAAAAAAGTAATAGTGCCGAATGGAGGCATCGGTCCCATCTTCCCCCTACAGCTACGTCCTTGTGTGCATCCCCGTAGCTTCACCAATGCTCTCTGGAGCAGCGTGTCTTTTGGTTTTTGTAAACTAGCATTTATTTTATAGCTGAATATTGTGCAAGTAAATTTGGAAAAACCTGCTGGACTGATGTAAAACTACTTTGTTGTAATGCAGATGTTGCTAACCCAAAGAATTCAAATACCTACACATGTGGTGATTATGATTTGAAAAATTAAGATTTATTTATTTTATTATGTACATTGTATTTATTAACCCATGCTTAGAGCTGCCATAAATTTTCTTAAACGACTGGAAAGATTAAAAAGTTCTAAATCTTCTTGATTTTCTTCTTTTGGTGCTTCATCAAAGTAATCATATGTAGTGAATAGTTCTGTTGAGTTCAACTAAATATTTTTTACAGGGTGGTCCAAAAACTGGATTTTTTGAATTTTTTAAAATTTTCAGTAAAATAACCCTATATGCGGTTTTATGCGAGCAATCAATTGCGCGCATAGCTGAACCATGATAACGCTTACCTGAAGATTTTCAAAGAAAAAGAAGAAAAATCGAGTACTAATAGTAAGGAAGTGTTTTCAAGGATCGGTAATACAATCGATTTCTCACATAGAAAACCCCAAATAAGGTTATTTTGGTGAAAATTTTTGAAAAAATTGCAAAAATAGCGTTTTTCCATCACCCCGTAAATAAATTTTTCTTGTCATCACGGCGCTCCAAAATGCCAAAAAGGTGCAGGCAAGGGTCAAAATTCAAAAAAAAATTCGCCAACCGACTCAGCCCGCCGAGCATTTCAAAACTAGTACAGTATCATGGGGTTTTGGTTTGACCCATGGCCAATTGGCTAACATGCTCGGACTTCGCTCATAGGGCTCGGGTTCGATTCCGCGTCCAAAAAGTCTTTTAAATATTTTGTCATAAAAAATCATGAAACTTTCTGTATATCCACATTTTTATGTGGGGGAACACTATATGGTGCTATTAATTTTACATATTTAACCCCTCGAGATTTACGTGGGTGGCCTCCCCACCTATTGTATAGTAGTTCCCAACATTTGTCCCCCTGCCCCAAGTTTTTCCCCTGTGCAAAATTTTTTTGACCCAATAAAGTTTTGCTTTAGGATAAAAACAACAATTTTACCCTGTTACCTACTCTCTCAAATGCACCCCTCCAAATCCCCACACTTTCAAGGGTAGGTCTTTACAAAACTTTAAGCTACAAACCTCTTTAATATTCACTAAACATTGATTTTCATAACATTTTTCTTTGAGGCAAGGCTCATCCTCTAAAAATACTTTATAAAAAATAATGGAGCTACTACACAATAGGGGGCCACCCACGTGAAAAAATTTTCAAAAATTTTTTTTCTAGAAATGACCCCTCTAGAAGTAAAAACATGTGGGGAATCTGAATTTGACATTTTCAAAGCGAAAAAACGCTTTCTTGATTCAGGAAAGGTCTGTGTATTTAAGCGAAAAGTAAAAAAAAAATACGACTTTTGCTACTTTTCGCTTCGATACACAGGCCTTCTCTGAATCAGACAAGCGTTTTTTCGCTTTGAAAATGTCAAATTCGGTTTCCCGCATGTTTTACCCCTAGAGGGATCATTTCCAGAAAAAAATTTTTGAAAATTTTTTCACGTGGGTGGTCCCCTAGTAGCTTCAAAATAATTTTTAAATTTATACCGTTGTCAAATCCTGTACAATTTCCATTGTGCCTAATTTTGGATGTACATCTTGGATGCTGTTTAGTCTTATCACAGAATAAATACCTAAATTTTTACAAATTTTGATTTGCAGGGTGTATAAAAAAATCGGAAATTGGGCGATTTTTCATGCTTTTTCGACTCGAAAATTTTTTCTCAAAAATCCTAAAAATGATCCATATAGGGATAATTTTATGTGAGAAATCGATTGCAATCATTCTCGAAGCTTGAAAATGCTTACCAGGTCCTGATTCAGGAAAGTAATTGTGTAAATTTGTATTCTTAGCTTTTATATACACACTTACTTTCCTGAATCAGGATCTGGGAAGCATTTTCAATCTTCGGGAATGCGCGCAGTCGATTTCCCGCATAAAATTACCCTTATATGGACCATGTTTAGGATTTTTGAAAAAAATTTGTGGATCGAAAAAACATGAAAACATCGCCAAATTTGTATTATTTTTTCCTACTTTGACCCACAATCCGGATTTTGATGAGAACAAGTAGGTCTGGGCAAAAATTCATATGTTTCATCGTTTTCGAATTCGCTCAATCCCGGTAAAATGCAATTTGGCTAAAATTTTGAATATATGAAAAAAATGTTATTGAACCTTACATCTCTATGTTGTTTCCAAATTTCTAAAATTAGGTCAATAAAGCTATGTAATTGGTAGAAAACTGGATCATTTGAGGCGCTATGAAGATCTTGCATGTCACCTCCAACAAAATCATGCGCAGAAGCATGCAATAATTCTAGTAGATTTAGTTGTTGAGAACAAGAGAATTTGTGCTAAAACAATTTTATACACTCTTCATTTCATTTTTTAGCTTTTTGAAGCTAGGGTGCTTTGGCCTTAGCCTTGGCGTTGGAATTTTGGGTCATGTTAAGTGGGCCCCCCCCCCAAGTAACCTAGCTCCGAAATTTTTATTGAAGCGATTCATAAAAAGTTTATAAAAGCAAATCCCCCTAAAATTACATGTAAAATTTTTTGAATATCATAGTTGTTTGGGGGAAAAATTTCTGCGCCGTATATCACTGGTTCAATCCCCGTTAGATTCGAATTGTTTTTGCATCATTTTTTTTCATAAACTTTATACCTTCAATTTCATATCCATTTTATTCTTTGCATTAATCTGGGTTGTCTTAAGAAGGGCTTTAAGGTCACCCTCATGAAATAAGAATCCATGATAACCTAGCCAATTTTTACGTCTAATAAGTTGATTACTCTGAAAAATATGAAAATTTTTTTACGACATATCAAAATTACATTCAAAGTAGTCCAATGTGCTGCTGGCCCACTTATAACGGTACCATTTTCATCACTTCTACCCATAAAATCGTCAGTCCACATAATAGAATCTGCTGGATTTGGGAGAAACTGATCCAGAGTAGTATCCCAATAAGGGACAAACAAATCTGAATCGATTTTTCTAAGTTCATACTCTAATCTGAAAATTTTGTTTAAAAAAAAATATCGGTACTACTAACAAGTAAGCATCACGAACATGGTTTTCTAAATTTTGACAAAAAGTATCAAAAAATGTTTGTTATAGTGCCTCTATAAACGTACTATACGAATTTTTTCCCCACTTCTCACCCTTTGCAATAAAAACAGCAAAAAAGTTTAAAATAAATATATTCATTCTTATAAACAAAATTTGTAATCTTTAATCAGTATCACCGGTGGTGTAGTGGATACGTTGTCGCCTCGAAAGCTTTTTAACTGGGGTTCGAATCCCACTGCCGTCCAATTTTTTTTGCCTTTCTTCAATTCTTTTTTAAATTGTTTTTAATGTATTATTAAGAAAATTTTATTTTAAATATGTTTCAATAAATAATATTTAAAAAATGAAAATAAAGCAAAAAAATTTAAAAAATTCGTAAAAATTAGATAAAATAAAATTTTGGTGATAAAATTTTCATAAAAATACATAAAAAAATAATTTAAAAAAGAATTGAAAAGAAATTGGAAAAAGGCAAAAAAATTGGACGGCAGTGGGATTCGAACCCCACTCAAAAGCTTTCGCGGCAGCAGCGTATCCACTGCACCACCGGCGATACTGATTGATGATTACAAATTTTATTATAAGGATGAAAATATTTATTTTAAACTTTTTTGTTGTTTTTATTGCAAACGGTAAATAGTGGTAAAAAATTCGTATAGTACGTTTATAGAAGCACCATAACAAACATTTTTTGATACTTTTTGTCAAAATCGAGAAAACCAATTTTGTGTTGTTTACTTGTTAGTAGTAACAAAATATTTTAAATTTTTTTTCCTACTTTTTCAAATATCCCCTATGCCAAGTCCAAAATACAGATTTTCCATGTGTTTTGGCGACCATATAAAGATGGATGACGGCAATTTCGTCAAATATACCGGTTTCCATCAATGTTCTGAAGGCCTTGTGATATCGATGTCTTTCATCATCTGTCATAGTTCGATATTCTTTTCGAGTCGCTTTAGTTAAGGGTTTGCCACTAGGTAAAATGCATTTGTTTTCATTTGTTAGAGTGCCTAGAAATTTTCAAATAAAAAAATGGTCTTATGCATCTACAGGCTGTAACAAAAAACCGGAATTTGAGCGATTTTTTCAGTTTTTTCGTCCGAAAATTTTTTCAAAAATGGCCCTATTAGGGCTAATTTTATGCGGGAAATCGATTGAGCGCATTTCCGAAGCTTGAAAACGCTTCCCTGAATCAGGAAATCGAAGTATGTGTATTGAAGCGATAACCAATTTTTCAGAGTATATAGGAATTTTTGAAAAATTCAAGATCACTTCGTGCATGTCCCCTGTCAGGATCAGGAAAGCGTTTTCAAGCTTCAGGAATGCGCGCACCGATTCCCCACATAAATTTACCCCCCAGAAATCTAAAAATTTTCGATTTTCGCTCAGTATACACACTCCGATTCCCTGATTCAGGATCAGAGAAGCGTTTTCAAGTTTCGAGAACGATTCCCCGCATAAAATTAGCCCTAATAGGGTCATGTTTGAACAAATTGAACGAAAAAACATGGAAAATCGCCCAAATTCCGGTTTTTTGGATACACCCTGTAATATGGGAATTTTTGAAATTGGGCAAAAGTTTTCGGACCTGACCTCGAACCCAGACCTCCTGACTATCTAAGTGGACTACCATTGTGCTACCGAGACCTCCAACTGTAATATGTGAACAATCCCTATGATACTAATGGATATATTCCTACCATTAAAATGAGGACACAAACATTCAATGGTCAAACATTTCCATGCGTCATTCGTATAATTTCCTTTTAAGTGCTTCGTTACTCTATAACCAATGTCGGGAATGACTAAATCAAATTTAGCTTTGTTCAATTCAGCAAGTTCAGGATTTTCCATCATCTTTTTCTCCTCTTCTGTTAGCTCAGGTCGTGTATAATTGCCAGGTACCTCCATGGGATCTGGCTCATCAGACTTTAAATTTGTCCACCAGCTTTCATTCATATATCCCGCAATCAGTGGGTCTGGTGGCATGAGTGAATTTAAAAAGTCTGATTTTGTCTTTGTTGCGTTTGTCTAAACTCGATAATTGATTCAAGGCCGACTCAAGCAAGCACTTATTACTCTTTTCATGACTAGCTTTATATAAAATGTCATCTACCTTTTATTGCAAAATTTTTTTTGAAATCAAAGCTTTACCCCCGTGGGAATCGAACCTACGGGCCCAACGTTGCTTAACTTGCCAGATCGGACGGTCGACTTTTTTATACAATTCGCCATGTAGTCGACAATTTTTATAAGCTAGTCATAAAAAGGGTAATATCTAGACTATATTATAAGATATCAAATTTTCCAATTTAACGAACTACGGGCCGAAACCTAGGTCAAACGATTCATCGATCCTAAAACCTGGGGTTAAAGAACATTGTTTTTTGAAATTCGATCATCCATCCATCTATTTTTGGCTCTGAAGTTCAAGGACAGAATAAAAGGCTAGATGATCGAATTTAAAAAAAATGTTCTTAGCCCTTCCCAGGTTTGTGGGTTCGAGGAATCGTTTGACGTAGGTTTCGACCCGTAGTTCGCTAAATAGAAAAGTTGTTTGTTAAATTATTATCTAGGTAAGTGCCTGCATTAAAGTATCACAAAATCTAGTGAGAGGGCTCTGGCCAACGATCACAAAAGATTGTAGAAGGGATAGGGGTATGCATTAGTGATGCTCAACGTAATAATGATAAAAGGGTGGGATAAGTGATAAGATAACGCATTTTGATAACAGTGATAACGATTTTTGTGATCACCCATGTGATAACGTCATCATAAATTTGTGATCCGACCCAGGCTCCGAAAATGGGACCGCGGGGGCCCAACAGGGGGCCGAGTTTTTCTCTAAGAGGTTAAAAGCTAGAAGCCTAATTTCTTTTCTAAAATGTTGATGGGGCCTCAATCTAATAAACCCACATCAAGGCCCCAGGGCTTCATTTGAAAAAATTTTTTCTAGAAGCGTTGGGGACCCAAAAATGGGCACTTTTCAAAAAATGCATGATTTTTGGGGTCCCGACGATTCTAGAAAAAATTTTCAAATGAAGTCCTGGGGCTTTAATATGGGTTTATTAGATTGAGGCCCCATCAACGTTTTAGAAAAGAAATTAGGCTTCTAGCTTTTAACCTCTTAGGGAAAAGCTCGGCCCCCTGTTGGACCCTCGCGGCCCCATTTTCGGAGCCTGATCCGACCTTAGTTGATATGATACTTTTTTAAGAGTTGTGGGTTTTATGAGATAGTTACGTACTCCTAAAGAATGTAACTTCTCTTTTTATAATTAAGAGAAATTTTTGATAAGAGATTGTTGAAAGTTGATTACCCAAAAAGGGCTGATTTTTCTCAAAAATATAAGAGACAGATGGGACCGATGCTTCCTCCCGAATTTTGGGGTAGTATATAATGGTTTATATACTGTCTCCAAAATTCGCATAAGTAGGTGTCAAAATTGACACTTTGAGCATCACTAGTTTGCATCTGGAAAAAATCGCCAAATCCAACAAAATCAAAATTTACATTTTCCAAATTATTTTCATATTCTTCACAAACCCGTTGCATAACAGGATAAAATTCAAATTTACATTTTGATATACAAAATACATCTTTAAGTATTAATAATAAAATAATAAAAACTAGAAATGAATTAAGACGTGGCATTCTTTCAATTTCAGCCGTCTAGAGTTTAGAGTATCTTCCCGATGTATCAAAAAGGTGAGACTAATGATTAAAACCGCAATTTATTTGTCCATCTTGAGCGAACTTATAAACGTTTAGGATCCAGTGACATTGAAACAACTTTGTTGTAAACCAAAACGAGAAAAAACGGCGATCAAGAGGTTGGAATTAATTGGCGAATGTGAAGAATAACAGATTGTAATGACTAATTTTAGTAGTAAAATCGGTTTTTTTATATTGGTTCTTTTTAAAACCTTAAGAATAAATAGAGAGTCTCCGTCATTATATTGGCTTGTTCCAAAAATTTTCAGATTTTTTACATGAAAAAATTTTTCGGACTCGAGAATTTTTGTCTAAAAAGGAACCCTATAGTGATAATTTTATGCGGGGAAATCGGTTGTGCTTATTCCCGACGCGTGAAAACGCTTTCCTGATCCTGATTCAGGAAAAACGGTGTGTTTATTGAAGCGAAAATCGAAAAAATTTAGATTTTTCGCGTAAAATAGACTCTCTAGGGGTAATTTTATGCAGAGAATCGATATTGCGATCGATTCTTCACATAAAATCGATTCTCGCGCATTCCCGAAGCCTGAAAACGCTTTCCTGGCCCTAATTCAGGGAAATAAGAGTATGTATTGAAGCGAAAATATGAAAATTTTGGATTTTTCTTCTAAAAATCATCGTTCCTGGGGTTATTTTATGCGAGGAATCCGAAAAATATGCTTTCGAATCGAATAAATGCTTCCTTGAATCAGGGTAAGCATGTGTAATAACACGAAATTGGCTCAAACCTTTCTTTGTTAATTTAGTGTTATTACACATGCTTACCCTGATTCATGGAAGCATTCATTCGACTCAAGAGCATTTTTTTTCGGATTCTCGTATAAATAGCCCAGGAACGATGGTTTCAGAAGAAAAATCCAAAATTTTCATATTTTCGCTTCAATATACACTCTTATTTCCCTGAATCAGGATCAGGGAAGCGTTTTCAAGCTTCAAGAATGCGCGCAATCGATTTCTCGCATAAAATTAGCTCGAATAGGGTCATTTTAGGAAAAAATTTTTGGGTCAAAAAAGCATGAAAAAATTGCCAGAGATTCCAGATTTTGGAAACTTTGCGTAAGCCTAAGACTAACAAGCTTGTAAGCCTAAGTCTAAGACTAAGCCTAAGCCTAAGCCTAAGCCTATGCCTTTCAATTTCTATGTTCAAATAAAAACTTTTAAGTAAATATTTATTTTTAATAAATAATATTCTCTTTCATAATATAAAACAATCTTCACACTATTTACAGATATGTATCATTATCAGTTATCAAATATTGACTATGTTTCATAGATGTATCACTCCTATTTCTTGTGATCGTGGTAGCAGTAACGTTCACAGTTGGAAATTTCTGGAAAATCTTCTGAAGTATTCTCTTCAGTGTTCTTCTATAGGCGGTTGACATTAGCGCATAGATTACGAAACATGTATTACAATTGATCAATGATAGTAAGTCAAGAATTTCACCGAAATTTGAGTAGACTAGTTGATGGATATCATTTGGGTAAAGACCATTTAATATGGCTAAGGCTCCTGAAAATTTTTTTATAGATTTTATATTTTTTGCAAAATTCTCTTTTTTAAGAAAAAAATTTTTTCAAGAAAAACTTGTTCAGATCCGTTTCAAATGGGGGGGGGGGCAAAGTCGAATAGAAAGAGCACTCCCCATAGGTGGATAGGGGGTCCAAATGTAGACCCCTGCAAATTTTCGGCATAAGGTTGAAAATTTTCACAAGAGTCTCTCCTTATGATTTTGTAATTTTTTGGAAAATTTTTTTTAAATATCGTCTTTTAAATAAAATTTACCTATTTTTAAACGTTTTTAATCAATTTTTATTGCATTTTTAGGCAAAAACAGCAATTTTTTTGCCGATTTTTGGTGAAAAATGACATTTTTATTAAAAATTTGGTCAAAAAATCGCATTTTTGGCAAAAAATTGACCCCCATAATTTTTGGTCTGACCCCTCGTAATTTTTAGGAAAAGTGGACCTCCCCCCCACCATCCACCTATGGCACTCCCTTATGCTTACCTTGTGGTAGTTCAGTACAAACAAAGACACTTAACAAAACAACCAGCATCATAGTCATCCGATCAGCTTTGGTTTTATATTTCTTAGCATTTTCACTATTTTTGTTAATAAGTAGCTTTCTTTTCTCTTGCTTCACTCTGAGTTCAGTAAATAAGGCGACTGTAAACACTACTAATAGAACAGAAGGTATGGCCTAAAAACGATCATGATCACTTGTTAATTTGGCATACACTCTTACTTTAAACAATATTCCAGTCAACCATAAATTTAATTTAAATAGAAAACAATTATTGTTAGCAGCTAATTTCGAAACACCAATACTATATAGAGACTTTTCATCACTAGTGATAATTATGTCGTGTATGAGCAACGAAGGTATGCATAATATTATTACGATTACACATGTGATCGCGAAGATATGGCTAAAAATAGGTTTGTGTAAAATTTTTTTCAACTTCTCCCTCTATTCAATATGCCAACAGGCATATTTAAAAAATGGTAGTTTGGGCAAAAGAAGTAAATTTGATATGCTAATCCACGCGGAAATTCCCAGAAATAACGATTTTGCGCATCACATGGAGATAAGTATGTGAATTTTTTTAAACTTTTAAGCATGAGAGATTTTTTAAAAGTTGTTTCAAAAGAAAAACAATATGATTAGAGAATTGAGAGAAGTTCATAAGGTGTTAAAAAAGTCCTGCCTAAGGGGTCATCCAGATATTACGTAATCAAAATTTTCAGGTTTTTGACCCCCCCCCCCCCTTCCTTCCCCCCTGTAATCAACCGTAATCATTTGGCTACCCCCCACGATTAAGTAATCAATAGCAAAAATTTTTAAAATAAAAATCAAAGCCTTATAAACTTTTTTTATAATAAAAATATGATATATACGACAAATGTTATTTGGTTTTAAATTGAAAAAATTGCTAACAGTTTTTCGAAAAAAATCGAAAAAATTGCTAATGAGTGTTCCATGTTAGCCATTCATACATTAAAAAAAATATTTATTCAAAAAATGTGTCAAAATTTACTCACCACACATGATTTTGTTGACACCCATGTTTATTTATATCTTTGATCGTTTTGAATCGTATATAGGCAGTAGCGACCCACAAAAATAAAGTTTCCGTATGCAATGCAACACTTAAAACACCATGTGCTATGGCAAAAATGACCCATTGGATGGAAAAGCCAGCTTGATCTTCAGCATTGACTAATAAATCAAAACGGAATTCATAAATTGTATAAGACACCATTGTCCATATATCACATAAGGCAATAAGACTGATCTAAAAGTTATCTAATCAAATTTGGTATTTTTTATTAAAAAGCGTACCAATTGATTAACACTAGACTTTTTCATATTAGGCCTAGTTAATACAAATAAATGTAAAGTATTTGTTAATGAACCTAACAAACATAATGGAACAACAATATATTTATGAACTCCATTATAGGTTCTAAAAAATTAGTTTGAATTGGTTAAAGGACCAGGGGGAGTTGATTCTATGAGAAAGAGCAGAAAATTCGGAGCATTTTTGGTTAAAAAACTACATATTGAAAATCTAACGGTAAAAAGTTGTGCAAAATAAAAAATTTTCAAACAAGTTTAAATATTGAAACGAATTGCCTGAAAAACAGAACAATCAATCAAAGTTTGTGCATTGAAACGAAAATAATTCAAATTTTTTGAATACTTACGAAAAAATAAATACAGCATTTTAATCGTCTCATTGAGTTGAGAGAAAAATGATATATTTATATTTTTGTAAATATTCAAAAAATTTGAATTATTTTCGTTTCAATACACAAACTTTTATTGATTGTAATGTTTTTCAGGCAATTCGTTTCAATATTTAAATTTGTTTGAAATTTTTTTTGTTTCGCTCATAACTTTTTACTGTTCAATTTTCAAGTAGTAGTTTTTCAACCAAAAATGCTCAGAATTTTCTGCTCTCTCTCATGGAATCCACTCCCCCAAAAGTAGACTGGTCCTTTAAACTAAAAAATTCTCACCTTGAAATTGCGACAATAATCTCAAGAAAGGCAGTAGTAGTATTACTATTTAGGTCAAATAATTCCAACTCCCCTGCACATACCATATTTTTCTAACTAAATATTTATGTAAATACAGGGTGTCCCAGTAGGTTAGGACTATCATTGATTTGAGGGTTTTTTGTCATCCAATCGTTCATTTTCGATGCGGTTTTTTGTGGGAGAGAGCTCAGACGATTCTGCTTCAGATCCTATAAA
>OZJO01013503.1:0-14294 GCA_900406225.1 Acrobeloides nanus | reverse complement strand
TAAATTACGTTTGCCAAAAGTTGGATTTGGGACCCCCCCCCCCTCCGTTAGTTTTTTTCCTTAGAAAAATCTTAAAATTTTAATGGAGCATTAGATTTTCAGAGACCCCCCCCCCATCTTCCCTCTTGGCAAACGTAATTTAAGGACAGCTCCATACATGAAGATGTACTTTTTAAATACAAAATTTGAAACATAACTTTTTTTGACTTTACGAAAAGATTCCGGAAATCCATTAAAAATTTCTGACTCTATAAAGAATGTCAAACTTCCGGTGACATATTTGACAATAAAAAGTGCAAGCAAGTTTTAAATATATTTTTATCCTACGACTATAAACTTGTTATGTTTGCGATGATGTGATTACGATCTCAGGAACGCTTGATTTAAACCCCCAACGATAAAACAAAAGTTGTAGGGGGATGATGAGAGAAGACAATCGACACCAATTTCATGGGAGTACCCTCTTTTTTAATGTTTTTTACTCCGTTGCCAGTGACTTAGCCAGAAATTTTTTAAGGGGGGAGTACCAAGCCTTTTCTCTAAAAAAACCATAAGGGGGACTTTTTTGTTTTTTTCGGAAAAATTTTTTCTAAAAAAATCTTAAGGGGGATCCTTATGTTTTTTGGCCCGTAAGGGGGGATACAGGTACCCTTGGTATCCTCCCCCCCCCCCTGTGGCTACGTCACTTCCGTTGCATAACAGAAATTTATGCGGGACAAAAATTCATTGCGTAACAGAATTCTGAAATGTTATTATAAGCTCATAAAATTTACGCGTGATAGAGGGAGAAACGCTCAGAAAAATGCAGCGCTCGGGGGGGGGAGAAGAATCTTCATCTTTTTTACACCTCCGAGCGCGGCAGCGCTCGGCCTCCCGGTACTATATTTGAAAGCAGAAAAAATATAAACGGTAGGATAATTTTCTAAAGAGTTTTTTTCTATTATGATAGTAAATAAATATTTTTTCTTATTTTATATTATTCCCCTTTTACTATACAAAAAATCTTCAAGTATAGATAAAAATATATCCTTTTAAACATAGTAATTTTGTTTCTGTTTTTATTTCCTACCTCATATACTTTTTAAGCATATAATTTTTGTCTTAAAAAACACCAATTTTATCTATTATAGACATACTTTTCATGCTAATAATCTTTTACGTCAGAGAGTCTCATGTGCAGCAAAAAAATTAAGCAAAAAAAGAAAGCTTATACGTTTAATGTTATCCATGCTAAGCATTATAGTAATTTGTCTATTTAATATTCCTGTAGCAAGATAAGAAATGATGCATTAGTAAATAAATTAACAAATCAATTAGGTAGTGAATTTTTATGATGTTATAATTTGGTATTATTTTTGATAATAAAAAATTTTTTTGTTGAATTTTTGAAATTGACACAATAAATGTACTTATGACTAATATCTATGCTAGTCTAATAAATTTACGAAATATTTAAAACCGATATAAAAAATAACAACGTTGAATTTCTATGCCTAGCAAATTATGTTCTATAGAATTTCAAGCAAATAATGACCATGAATCATGCAACAAAAAAGTGTATTTTGATGATAAAATTTGTGAAAAATAAGAAATTTTTAGAATTTCTTCATATTCTTTTAAAAATTGATAATAAAGCTGGTTATATCACGGTGTTTAAGCCTAAGCCCAAGCCTAAGCTTAAGCCTAAACCTAGGCTCAAGCCTTTAGAGGATATTTTTCCATAAAATTACTTCAAAAAAGTATCAGTTTTTGGAATCCTGTTAATTGCGTCTCCTCAGGGAGAAAAGCTCCAAATTTTTTTCAAACTTTTCATATTTTACAAAAATTTGCACAAAACCCACCTTCTTCTTTCTTTGGAATACCATCAAGTGCATGCCCATTTTCTGTTGCATTCATATGTTTCTGAAAACGAAAAGCCAAATCAGATTGTGGACAACGTTTTAATATCCTCTTTTCTGAGGCTTTTGGAAGTTTTCTTCCGACGGTGGGTGAACTTGTCTTAGAATTAGGATTTGAGTTGGTCGTATAAAAATGATTTGATGGCTGATTTGGGTTTAAATTAAATGGACTAGTAGGCCCATTATCTGACACTACTGGGAATTGCCGTATAGGTGAACCTTGTTTAGGAGTATACATGATTATAGGTTGACTAGGGACATGTCTTAGCGGTGGTGGTAGAGGAATATCATTAGCGCGAAGTATAAGAGTGGGTTGTGAAGACCGATGAGGACTAGATCGAGGTCTTGGTGGTATAGGTGGAGGAATCTGTGGGAGTTTCAAACCAGGTTCATTCGAAAGAGATCGAAGTGAAGACTGTGAGTCTTGGCGAAAATTTTTGCGATTTGGGTTCAAAATATTGTCGGTTGGATGACCAACATAAAGAGTAGAACATTGGAGACTTGCACGGCGACTCATTTTTATAGGCTCTTTAGATTTTTTGCAAAGAAAATAAAATACACCACAAAAATTTGGACACTGCCAGGCTCCAGCTGCTATCTATTAAATAAGTTAAAATTCGAACAAGAGTAAATAAAACACGATTTATGAGGAAAATAAGAAAAAATTGACAAAATCTCATAAAAGCTCTCAAAGGTCTCATGAGTGTTGTAAATATTTGCGGTTTTTTAAAATGCTTTGATGCTTGATAATGTGTGATGAACTTTTGGATCAAACTAGTAGCGTAGCCAAGTGGGGAGGGGGTTCCTGTTTCAAGAAAAATTGAAACCTTTTCCTTTGGGGGACAACGTTTTTCCAATTTTGAAATTCTTTTTTGAAAAAATGTCCATTTTCAAATTTTTCAATAAAAGGCACGACGCACCAAAGAGGAAAAAGATGCAGACAAAGGTCAAAAAACAAAAAAAAATGTATATACTGAGCTTGATTTTCCCGCCAACGACCACACAGGGATGCATGTTGGCGAGATCAAGCTCAGTATATACTGAGTTTGAATTTTTCCTTGGTCCCCCATGGAATAAAAAATTGAAACTTTTTTTTGTCTCCGATTTCGATGATTTTGGTATCAATTGTCTTCTATCATCACCCCCTACAACTTTTGCGATGGCACTATCAGTTTAAATCAAACGTTCCCGAGATCGTCCGACAAGCAGACATTCCGCGTTTAATATAATAGGATGTAACACCCAAAAACTTATATATGTTTCTAGATAAAGAACTCAAAAAAGACCCTTAAGCCTCTGTGCTGAGTAGCCTTTCATTAAAGCTCCGCCTAACAAGAATATGTTTCCATTCTCCTCATTTGGAGCATGGAATCGTTGTCGCCAAACTGGCTAATAACTTGAGATATAGTTGTTAGCCAGCAAAGGAAATGCATTCATTTTTGAGGCGTGAAAAGTGAGAAATATATATATTTTTCGTCGTCGACCTAGGATTACAGGATTAGATGACAAACGTAATAACTAGAGAATTTAATAAATTAAATGTGACTAGGAAAGCTTGGACGTCATATGAAAAATGATTCGAAAACCATCTTCGATCTCTTTGGAGACAAAATTACACTAAATTTTAGGTTTCAACAAATGGTTGAAACCATAGTTTACCAATAGGGGGAGGGGGTACACCGGTCCCTGGATGGATGAATAGCCTTTCAGGGGATACGGGGGGGGGGTACATGATAAAAATTTTCAAAAATTTATATGATGAATGAATTGGAAGGGGTTACACAAAACCTCATGATGGATGGATGAATGACTTTAAAGGCGGAATGTCCGAAGATGAGTGGTAGAGGAGGAGGGTACTGTACCTCCCTTCGTGACCTATAGTTCGAACCCCGGCCGGTTCTTAAAGTTTTTGCATATGCAAGAATTTTTTCCCATACTATCAATTTTGATTCATTATTATTTTTTCTCTTATATTTNGAAATTTAATTAAAGAAACTTTCAGCTGCATATAAAATTCAAAAATATATATGATAAATGTCATGGCTTCAAAATTACGTCAATTATGAAAAAATGAGGTTTTTACAATAAAATTTTTCTCAAAAGACAGAATTAATAAGTGGGAAAATGTTTTTTAAATTTTTCTAATTTTGGCATCTGTCAAATCTGGACTATGCGAAGTTAGAGGAAGTGATGATGCATTTCAATGGCAAAAAAAACAAAATTTCGACCTCCAGTGATCGAACCCTTCCCGTTTGCGGCACTCGCTCCTAACTTCGGTGTTCTATTTTCTACAGATACTCTATATATTGTACAACCTGTAAAGCATGTATACTCCTAATGCTGATTTTATTAATAAAAAATGGTCTAGAGCCTTAGGAAATGAATTGGAGAGGTTCAAAAATTTATAAATTTTAAAATTTCTATAAAATTTTATACCTCTTTCTTTTCCGGAATCTGCTTGAACCTGTTCACCGTCTGCAGCACCCGAAACGCTGTTGACCATTTCTTCTTCGGATGCCCTCTATCATTCATAGCATCCATTTCTGTTTCTTTAGCTTCAGTTATTCCTTCACCAAATTATCGTAGCACAGCACCTTCTTTCAAATAAATATGGAATGTGTTTGCCTTTTGCCGACCTTCTTAGGGACTTACTTTTAGAGGGCGTAAGCTCCTTTTTATGATTTTTGAAGTGTGTTGTGATCTCCTCAGATGAAATTCGGATTACAAATGAACTTGAGTAGCGTCTTTGTAGAATATTTGTGTATTAAATCGCTTTTTAATAAGTGAAGTGAAGTGATGTGACAAGTAGAAAAATAGTTGGATTATCGTCTAAAATAAGGGTGTGGATTAATAGAACAAAAGGTAATAGCATCATTAGTAAATTTCACGTTTACAGGGTGATTCAAAAGTTCGTTCGCAACATTTTATACCAAAATTCACACCAAAAACAATGTCCATTTCTACAACATTGTGCCTAGAGACTTTTTATGTATAGAGAAACGATTCCTGCAAGAATTGAATGATGAAAAATTTTCTATTAGCCTATACGGAGGATCAAGGGCCAAAAGGACACTAGGATCCCTTGATCGATCATTGAGGCTCAAAATGGAGTAATCCGGAGAAAAGTCCAATAACCTGGCCAGGGTTTTAGACCCCTGCCCGTCACTTAAAACGGTTTTTAGAATACAGGAATTTAACACGAACTTTTTTCGAAAGAAATGTGCGATCTTTCCATTCACCGGCTAAAATTATACCACTGAATTTGATACAAACAACTCTCAACAACCCTTAAAAAACTAAAGTAAAAACAAATGGAGGCTATCAAAAGTTAGGCAAATAAACACTTCAATTTTTTCTATCTTCCGTTTTCACTTGGTATATTGGTAGATTACGGAGGAGTTCATATGAGCACTATTAACGATAAATTAAAGTGCATCGGAAACAAAGTGTCAATTTACACACCCCCATTTAAGATGGCTTACTAGTGAAAGATTAAACGATATGCAATAGCGGAAATCTTTAGAATCGCGAGAATTAAAGCAAAAATAGCTGATTTTAATGTATAATTTTCCACCCATATAGGTTTTCGCATACTAAGAACTTAAAACAGATCGACTCAGTGCAGAGTACTTCAAAACTAGTACCATATTATGGGGTTTTGTGGATTTTACTCATGGCCAAGTGGCTAAAGTGCTCGGCATTAACTCATAGGGCGTGAGTTCAATCCCGTGCCAAAAAGTCATTCTTTTTTATTTTGTCAAAAGGCATGAAAGGACTTTTTAGCGCAGGATCGAACCCAGTGAGTTAATGCCGAGCGCCTTATCCACTCGGCCATGAGTAAAACCCACAAAACCCCATGATATGGTACTAGTTTTGAAGCGCTCGACGAGCTGAGTCGATTTCGACATCTTTTAAATTTTGACCCTTACCTACACCTTTACGGAATTTTAGACGCCGTAAGGACAACTTTTTCATGTAATTTTAAGGGGGGGGGGTTGTTTTAACAACTTTTTTGAATCACTAAAATTAGGACCGGAAATCGAACCCGCGGACCCAATGTTGTTTAACTTGCCAGATCGGATGGGATCTATCATTCAACCACAAGGAGAACTTTGTATCCGACTCTCAGAGAAACTTAGAGATTGGCGGAAGTAGTTAGGGATTGTCTATAGTTAGAAAATTATCTAATTTCAAAAAAGAGAAAGGCCGAAAACATGTTTTCATAAACTTCAAAAATTAACAAGTGTTCAGAACAACTTATTATTTTACTTCTAAAAAAGTTCAAACAACATAAAATTTTTGAAATTTGAACCCAAAAAATCTACGCACCAACTGCATTTTTGATAAATAACCTTTAACTTTGACCTCAAAATCTCAAGACTTCAAAAATTTTGCCCGGAGGCGTATCATTTCGAACCCAAAAAAACTTAAAATTAGCTCTACACCCTCAAAATGCCGTATGTAATGGGCTATCAAAGAGCAGAATGAGGTAAGAAAGATTCTTTTGCTCCTTCAGTATCGTAAATTCTGCATTAGACATAAGAAGAAAAACATTTATAGATTATAGTCTGGATGGAGATATGAAAAATTATCTGTTATTTTCAGCATATGCATGGTTGCAGCTAACTGGGAATGGCCAGCTGTTATTTTCGGAAAGGGAGATGTTTTTTATAGGAGTGGTGGAAATTTCAGATATTTATCTTTTTAAAAATGGCTAAAATTGCAAGTAACATATGGTGGAAAGTATAATACAATCGACTCTCGATATAAGGACAACCCTTACCCGGAGATCGAGCTATAAGCTTTTCATTTTGTGTAGAATTTCGGATAAATTTTTTGCAAAATAAAGCAAAATTGTTTTGTCTTATAATGGCAAAAAAACTTTTTCCAAAAAGTTGCATATTCAAAAGTTTACAAAAGTTTCGACCCTATCGGGGATCTACGTCCCAGAAAAAAGTTTAGCATTTGGGGTTGAAATGGGCTTTCCAAAAAATAACATTTTTGCACACAAACGGTTCAAATAATTTCAATTTAATAATTTCCGGGTCAAAGTCCGAAAATTAGCTACAAAACAAGATCGTAAATTATATGCATTATTTATCACAAATATCAAATAACAACCAATTTGCCTGAAACAATAAACCTAGGCTGCCAAAAATTCGTCAAAAAATAATTAAAAATAACCACATACACGTGAATAAGATGGTGTTGACAAAGTAGTTCCTCAAAAATCGAGCAATTAGTGATCACAGGCAAAATCAGTTTTTAAGCCACAATAACAAATTTATTTTAAGCAATTTTTCTAAAAGCTCAGCTAGAAAGAAGTGAGGGAGGATTAAGGAACTCTTCAAGCTTAAGAAAAATGAAATTCTTCAAAGATGTCATCAGTCTTTATAACAATGGAACTTTTTCCGAAATGATTAAATAAATTTGAGAATGAGAATGCCCATTGTAATCTCAATTGATGAAGAGGTTTGCTAAATTTTTCCTGTGTTTTAGTAAATTGTAGTGAATAAGGAAGTTTAATAGCAGATAAAAGAACGTCTACAAAATTTATGGGTCTTGAACTTTTTTACGAATTATGTTAAATTTAAAAAATACTAATGCCATTGAGGCCTGATAAAGAAAAGAGATATAAAAGGAAAAGAACTGAAATTTCAAAAATCATTTTTCTTCAGTTTTTTATTTCAAACACCCTTTTTGTAAGAGTCCCCTCCTCTCCCCCGTAGACGACTTTCTGCCTAAGCAACAGTGGTGGTAAAGAGTACAGTTCTCTTATCATCTCCTGAAAGAAGAAATATTTGTCTGTCACCCTGTCTCTGTGGGCTAACTTTTTTCCGTACTATCTTTTTTAGGGGGGGGGGTGGAATCGACTCAGAATTTTGTCCTGATTTCAAAAAAGTATGTCCAAACTCTGAGAAAACTCATCTGGGGTCTACGGGATCCCCTCCCCTCGGAAATCATTTTTTCATGTCAATATCAATACTTTTCAAAAGTTCAAAAAATTTAGGAGCAGACCCCTAAAAGGCTAAAAAATTGGTATTTCCTGAATCAGAGTCATGCGAACATTTTCATTCATCGGAAATACGCGCAATCGATTCTCTGCCTAGAAAAAAACCATAAGAATGATCAAAATTTTCGTCAAAAATCGACTACTGTAGCCATCAACAATTTAAAATAAGAAATCTTTGAGATCGCAATTTTTTGAAAAGTTTTGATACTGACACGAAAATATGATTTTCGAGACTGATTGGATCGTATTTAGTATACACTCTTGACTGATACTGAAAAAATCGAAGAAAAATGACTTCTGAAACCCCTCAGATGACAAAAAGAAATGCCTTAATACTTTGTGAACAACCTAATAATTATGTACAAAACGATAGCTTTCATCATAATCATTTTTTTGCTGGTTTTTTTGTAAAATGTTAGTCAAACAAACAGTAATGGTTACAATGAAAAAATTAACTAAGAAAAAAGGAAATAGTCAATACCTCAAGTTTTGAAAGTACGAATGATCACAAAAATATTTCCAAAAGCCTTGCTTACCATGTGATCAATCTTTGGCTAACCCAATCAAATGTGTCAAAATTTTGTCACCGACTAAACACCAACCAGACACCTCATGCCGATTATTCAAACAACATCCATCCGCCCTATCAAATAAAACCAACAAACCAACTACAAAACAATGCATATCCGACGTAATTTCCTGCATATAAAAGCTTGAACAGCCGTACTGGTAGTATTACTTTAGTCTCAAAGCAGACAACTGTCAAAATAGTCAGCGAGGGTGGATGTCATCAAGCTTGAGGGTGGATGAAAGAAATCCTATTAACAAAACGACGCGACTAATACACTTAAAACAAAGAAAATACGACTAAAATGAAGTTTTAGTGCGTTGACCATGTGCTTCTTTGGGGGAAAATAATCGCCAAACGAAGTAATAAAATAGCCAGTGACCATCTGTTTGAGGATGGAATTTGAGATGGATAGTATCAAAAAAGTTTATAGCGCTACTGAGAAAATAGGTATATAGAAAGGAAAGATTAAAGATATATATTTTTATGTGGGGTATACAAGAAAATTTTTTGAGATAAGGTGGTAATTTTTAGCTTATGATAAGGCAACGAAAATTTGCAAAAAGTCATACATTATAGCTTCTCTTCAAAAATTTTGGTAGGGTCTCTACTAAATCGTAGATAGTTGACATACACTAAGTTTTTTTTATCAGAGTTGGTTTAGCAACAAGAAAACTGACACCGGGTCAGCTTTGCAACCCACGAGTATCTTCTGACAACTCTTTACGCTAGATTTGATCTGCATTGAAAATACATGTTAGAAAGTCTTTTTCTAACACGAAATAAAGTTTTTATTTGATAAGTTCAAACACATACAAAAATAATGCATTGCTTGTGGCAAATTTTACTTGATTTTTTAACTTACTTTATTTATTCAAACGTATCAAAGAATAAAAAGTTGTCAAAGATACTTTTAGAAATAAGCTCAACCATCGGATCCAGCCTTGTGTCGCAGCACAATGACTGACCTACTCAATGGTAAATACAGTTTGCTGAAAACCTAAGGGTTTACCAGCTAATGGTTACTATACTAACATGGTAAACTATTAACATTTTAGCTTCTCAAGTCATCCTTTGTTGATTTTTGAGATAGGATCTTTGCCTCGATTTTAAAAATTGGGTGCACTGCGATAGCAAAGATGCCACACAAATTTTGGATAGAGACTGCTTTTGTAGTCTCTGATAAAAAAATTGAAGTGAGAAAGAGTGTAAATCTTCCTCCGTACAAAAGTTAGACAAACGACAAAAAAGTTCCCTCTATATATTTTGACCAGCCAAAATATAAGAGAAGAGATTCCCTTTTATTTTAGACAATCCACTAAGAGAAGCCTTATTGGTCCCACTTATCGATAAAGAAAATTATAATCGGCTAAAAACCACCCCGACAAACTCATAATATCCAAAATAATCCTGCACCGACGCGTTTTCGGCGCTCAAATAGCGCCTCCACTGCTATTTGAGCGCCGTTCTCCCTTTTCCTCTCTCTTTTTTTTCTTCTCAATCCCCTTATCCTTTCCTTTATACTTTCTCCCGTCTCCCTTCTCCTTTCCTCTTCTCACTTTCTCCCTTCTCTTTTTCCTTTCTCTTCGCATTCCGGGCAATTGTCTGCAGCGCTAGGCTTTGCGTCTCGAGTGATTGCCTCCGGCGCTCGGCCTTCGACCTCGCGAAAAATTTTTTGTCCCTAGGTTTTTTATATCTTCATCTCCTTCGGTAGGGGTAAGCCCGCACAAACACACACACTTCCCCCTTTAAAGAGTATAATTATATATCAAAACAAAAATAAACACATTTTCATGCGTCTAATAGACCTCCACTCTGAATTGCCAGATGTTGCACAAATTTTTCAAGAAAAATCGCTCACATAAGAAAAAATGTTACACTCAAATTTTGAAAATTTTAAGCAGAGGCTTGGTTTAAACTAATTGAAAAATTATCAACAATGGTATTTAAATATTTTTAAACTACAGGGTGCCCCAAAAATGGCAACTTTGGTCGATTTTTTCAAAATTTTTCAAGTTTTTTAATTTTCACCAAAATAACTCGATAGTTTTCTATGCGAAAAATCGATTGCGCACATTACCAGACATTGAAAATGTCCCTTGGCTCTATATTATCTTATTTTCGCTTTAATACACATATCTTTTCCTTGAATTAGGATCAGGGAAGCGTTTTCAAAATTCGGCAAAGCGTGCAATCGATTTCTCGCTTAGAAAAATAGAACCGATCGAGCTCGGCCTTGTTTTGATGCCAAAAACTATACAATTTTTCGTTTTTTATCAAATGAATCGATTTTTTTTAAACGGGATTAAACCTGCGCCTTTCTGACTGCAAAGCTAACGCTTTACCAACTGCGCCATGAAGGCAGACAACCACGGGTTTTCATTTTTTAATTTTTTCAGGGAGGGTACCCCCATGATTTTGATGTCGTTTTTCTTCTCTCGCCGATCTCTTTTCAGAAACCTAAGCCGTAACAGGATCAGACTTAAACAAATTTGTCCGTACAGTCAGACAAACGCTTATTTCTCGTTTAATATTAAAAGATATAGGGTTATTTTGGTAAAAATTAAAATACATTAAAAATTTTTTGAAAAAATCGTCCAAAAATCGGAAATTGCCATTTTTTGGGAAACCCTGTAATTTAAAAATGTCTATTTAAACAAATTAAATTAAAACTTTATGACATACATCATTTTGATTAAAATTTCGGACTAAAAGGATAGACACAGCTGGTTCAATAGGTTTTTATATGATGTATATTTTAATTTTGATTAATAACATGAATGGAACAGGAAGTAAGGAAAACTTGAAAATTTTATGGAATTTTTTATGATTATGTTAGAATTTGGCTGAGAGGACCCTCAAAGTTCGAAAAAATTGGAAAAAATAAAAAATTCGAAAGGGGACCACCTCATGGGTCTCCTACATGAGCCCTCCTACACTTAACTCGCAGGGCTTGCGAGTGACACGCGAGTAGACCCTTCCAGGGCTAAAATTTACTTGCATGATGGTCTTTCGAAGTCTCCACTATATGAAGCCTTCGAAAAACCATCATGCGAGAAAATTTTAGCCCTGGAAGGGTCTACTCGCGTGTCACTCGCAAGCCCTGCGAGTGAAGTGTAGGAGGGCTCTATGAGGTGGTCCCCCCCCCTAAATTTTTGATCCATGAGTGAGTGGGTCAGGGGAAAGACTCCCCCTTTGCTGACCTATGTGTGAACTTTTTTATTTATTGCGTTGATTCAAATACACAATCTGATCTATGATCTGATTGTTTTTAGTAAGCTCTCAAAAATTGAAAATTATTTTTCAAAAACCAATCAACAGCTGACTTTTTTTAAGATCACAAGCTAAAAATTTGCTTGCGGGTGGAGGATGATCCTTTTAACAATTAGCTAATAAATTTTGCACCCAAAAGTTCAGAGTTCTTGTGGGAGTGAGATGAAGGATTATTTACTGAACAAAGACAAGAGATAAAAATTGAAAAATCATCTGTTGATTGCGTTAAACATGAACAAAAACACAAAAATCAGAGATATAAAAAACCGATCAGACAGACACACATTACACGTTTATTTTAGTAGGATATATTATGACCTAGAAAAGTGTAGAAAACACAATAAAGTCACCAACTATTTATCCTCAAAAAATTCACGCCTCAACTCAAAACTCAAAAATTAACCAAAAAAGAAAATTTCTAATCAACCAACTCAAACTAGCTAGAGGCAATAAAAAACTGTGTAAGTCCTCTCCATTTATTCTGATCCTATGTTTTTTCAATTTTGTATTCCCGGAAATTCTCATGCATTATGCAAATTATTTAACGTCATGAAATAAGTAGAGCTCTAGGAGGATGTCGCGGAAGCAGATTAAAACATGATTGTGGTGGAGTTTTTTATTCCATGACAATTTTTCAATGCTGTCTTAGTATCTTAATAATTTTTCGAATACCAGGAGATTGTTTATAATATAAACAGGAAATAAGGAAATAGAAGATGTTTATGGCTACTTAATTTAGTTTGACATGATTTCATTTAGATAGCGTTTTGTTTTTCCAGTAAATGGTCCTCAGGTGCGATGAGACCAGATGGAAAATACTTGAGATGGGCTACCATCTAGGATAGAAAACCAAAACAAAAAAATATAAGGCTCTCATGATTTTTTAAAACTTATTTCCCAACAAATCCGTTCAGAAAATTTTTTAGTCATATAACAAACGGCTCCTGTTTGGTATATTTAAAGCTGACCAGTCTTCTTCAACACTTTTAGTAAGGCTTCTACTAAATCGTAGATAATTGCCAAGCACTTGCATTACAGAGTTGTGTCAAAAAAGGTGATTTTTGATTAAAAATTCATAAAAATTCTATTTAGGAAAGGAATAGTGTAAAAAGGAAACCCCTGTCCTTGTTTTCGAATTTTGCGATAAAAATAGTTTCTCATTTTTCAATAAAAATAGTTTCTCTCTTAGATCTCGAGATTTTCAGCCTGAGCTATTTTTTGGCCCAATAAATGACTACAGAGTACTTGAACGATCGCGCACTAAATGCAAATTAATTTCCCAATATGGTAATATTGGGAAATTATATGGTCAAAAGTGTTGAGATAAGTCTATATTCGGGACTCATCTTAGTCCCTGTAGCGATCCCGACGGGTTCATGGTGGAAATCAGAATTAGCTTCCAATAAAATGCTAAAAATAGTAACCAATAAAATGTGGGGAGGTAACTACTATGCTAAAAATAGAAACAATGAATCCGAAGGGATAACTACTGATTAGTGTGAAAAGCTCGGACAATTAGAAAATATTTTTATCGAAAAACTCGACAAAAAGAACAGGAGTTTTCTGTACTTTTTCGATTTCTCAAGTTGATTTTTTATAATGAATTGTGAACCAATAATCACCTTTTTTGGTATAACTCTAACAGAAATCCTGGAGCAGAATTTGGCAATCCAGGTAACGGTTTTGCTACCTTTGAGTAACAAAACTCATGCTATGGACTTATGAAACATAAATAATAAACAAAACGTCTTTAACATCTCATCATAAACAACAAATAACTCTTAAATACAGATCTCTTATGAAATATTCTGTTTTGACCCTCTTGCTCTCTTTTAAGCCTACATCATGCCGAAAACTAAGTAATCCAAATCCGTCTCGTTAGTAAATCTGCTTAAACTAGAACACTATGCCTTAGGCATCCTACAATCACATCCGTTCCCCTTTCGCATTTAACTTGATAAACGGCATTGCTCTTAGAAAGAGTTAAAGAAGAAAATTTACCCTTTAAAAATTGAATTTGATCATGAGATTCTTAAAAAGGTCTAAGATTAGATCTCGGTGTTTGACGTCAGGATAAAAGAAAAAAACAGAAGCGAGAATTTTATTATTATTGTACAGGGTGACGCAAATGAACCTGAACACCATAGTCCCCTATATCGAGGGCTCTAGAAATCCGTTTTCAACAAAAAAATTTTTTAGTATTAGGCAAGAGTGCATGCTGAATACGATGCACTTTTGTCTAATACTGAAAATTTTTTGTCGAAAACAGATTTCTGGAACTCTCAATATAAAGTGTTCAGGTTTATTTGCGCCACCCTGTATATACTTAATTGGCTAGTCAAGATTCATTGGGGAGAAAAAAATAAGTGAAAAAACCATGATGATGATTCTGAGAGGTTAATTATTGATAATTGAAAATCGATTTTTAAATAAGTGGGTGGTAAAAAATGAAGATATGAAATAAACTAGTGTCTAGAATAGAATTTGAGCCTGTATTTACTGGTTGATTTGTGAATCTTAACTTATGCTATGGCTGCAACTA
>OZJO01013501.1:0-13674 GCA_900406225.1 Acrobeloides nanus | reverse complement strand
GTGCTGCTTTAAATAAATGATTATGTTTTACCTCAGTGGTTTTAAAATGTTAGTTTGACAAGTAGCCTTAAAAAAAATTAATATTGCGGTTTTTCATATAAAATTTATTTTTTTATTAATTTATCACGCGTTTCAAGAGAAAAGTCTGAAACCGCCATAAATTTAGATTATCAGAATTCGATCACGTTGATCTCGGAGCATTTCAAATCGATTGGAGTCGTGTTTTCGACCGCCTCCTTATTGAACTAAAAAATCAAAAAGATTTAATGTTCCTGATAGGACTTTCATTTCGGCCCCATTTATTCGGTAAATATGGCAAAAAATGAAATTTCCATCAAGAGCATTAAAATCTTGCCGATAGTGTTCTAGAGAATTTTCGCGGTTTAAAAACTATTTTAAGATTAAGATACAGTGCAAGCGCCCATTTTTTCGCCCCCTTTTCTACCCCAGCTTGACTGCACTACACCTTTAAGCTGCTCCGAGTTCAACCTTTTTAAACGAGACATTACAACCACTTTATAAATATACCGAATAAATACAGTCTATTCACTACATTTAAATGACAAAAACAGTACAACATAAAACATCATAAGATAAACAACTTTCAAATAAAGATCATTTTTCTATTTTTTTCGTCCACCACGTTCTTTCAGTTGAATCTGGACATTCGAGCCGTTGTTCATATTGTAATAAGCCAGAGTGAGATTGTCTTTCAAGAAAACTCCTTCGTAGGACAGTTTGAGCTTCGATACGGGTACACCAGTTTGTTCTTGGATCAACGATTTCAGTGCATTTACGGGTGAAGCCACATCTAAGCTGACTGGAACTGTCTTCGTTTCCAGTTTCCATTCATCACTCTGTGGTGTTTGTACATTCACCGTGATGTTGCCCTGGACACGCTGGAGCCAAACGCCTTCTGGTTCGAAGTCCTCTTCGAGTCTAGATCGCTTGGCTGAAGGGCCGTCGTCTTGCTGGTGGTGCATCATCATGCCATGCGGTGGAAAGTTCGACAATGCCGCTGGTGGCATAAATGGATTTACAGGTGGTGGTGGTGCGTGCTTTGGTTGTTGCATCAATGGAGCCGGATGCTGTGGTGTTACAGTCAGTATTTTTGCGACGTTTGTTGGTGGACGAGGTGGGGCTTGAGAAGGTGGCATCGGCGGTCGTACTGGAGGCATTAGCGGAGGTGGCATTTGACCGGGCTGAAAATGGAAAATAATAATTTAAAGCAGAATAAATCAGTCTCTGGAACAATTTTGAACTGAAAAATGATACTCCAAAAATAGATTTTGGTCATATTTTGAAGTAAAAAATATCGAAACATGAAAATCGCCCAAATTTCATTTTTTCGATACACCCTGTAGATTTTCAATCTTGTATCAAAAAACAATTTTTTCTTCAAATTTCTAATCGCCTACCATTGGCTTAGGACCAAGTCCTTTGTTGGCGTCCGCACTAAAACCATGTTGCCTATGAATTTCCTGAATCTGTTGTTCAATAGTGACATGCTGCTGGGCCAATCTCGTCGTATGGTCAATAGTCGACTGTTGTCCATCCCAAATGGTTCTGGGGTCTGTCTTCTGTAAGGTACGCTCTTCTTCGCCTAACTTCTTACCGATGATCGTCTGTTCTGCACCTTGGGCACCCACACCGAAGATATCGGTACGGCGTTCGGCCAACTTGGCAATGTTGCGACTAATTTCTGTGCCTGACGCGTTCGTGGGGTCTTCTTCTTGGCGTTCCATGAGCTCACTAAAAGTAAAAATATAATTTTGGGCAGTAGCGTAGTATCTAGGAGGGCTGAAAATGACCAAAAATTTATCATTTTTTAACAAAAAAGGACCCAAATTGATCAATTTTTCAACAAAAAATGACCAAAATCTACCCTTTTTCAACAAAAATAACCAAAATTTACCCCCCAAAATCGAAAACTTCCTAAAAAATAGGCAAACTTTCATTGAAAAAAGTTTTTGGGGTTTAGCCCCCACCCCCAACGAAATAGAAAAAAATCCTGTATACGCCACTAATTTCGAGCATAAATTTTTTCTTGAACCCATACCGATCCCGTTGCTCTTTATATTGTGGATCAACGGTGCTATAACGAAGATGCTCTTGAAGCTTCTCAGCGGGAATACGTTCACCAGTAAGCGGAGAAATAATATATTTTTCGCTAGGCGGCTTCGGTTTTTGTACTAAAATAATCATATTAAAATCTATCCCCACTTCTTCCAACCCACCTTTTTTCGGATCATAATCTCGGATAACAACATTTCCAGCGGTCGGCGGAGCCGGAGTTGGCTGCGTGACTTGATATGGTGCATGCTGTTTCGAACTGGGAACATCAACTTCGTGGGCGATTGGTCGCTCTCTTTGGACTTCACCCTCTTCTTCATCGGATTCAGACTCGACTTCCATAGCCTCGGAATCGGCGGCGGCTTTGGCTGCATCACTTCGTTGTTGCAATAAAATTCGGGTTCCTACGTCTTTTGGTGTGCACAAAGGTGGTAGATTCACTAAAAATGGAACTTTAGGATTGTAAAAATCTTTAGCCAAAAATTGTAATTTTAGCAAATTTGAGCTAACAAAAAAATAAATTTTATGCATGAAAATTGGCTCTAGGATGATTCAATACGGTTTATATGCAACCAGTGACGTAGCCAGAAATTTTTTATGAGGGAGCCTACCTGGGAATTTTCAAAATGTTGTCATGGTTCCTCTATTTTTTTCAAAAATTTCCAAATTTTTGGGGGAAAATATAAGAGACCTTATGATTTTCGATTTTTCAAAAATCATCTTGGTCTTCCTTGTTTTTTCGCGCCAATAGGCGCGAAAAACAAGGAATTTTGCCTATTTTATCAATTTTCTTCAGAAAATTTTCGATTTTGGAGGGCTCAGTTCAAAAAAAAATTATTTCAATTTTTTTCGAATTTTTCAATGTTTTCGAATTTTTCTATTTTTTCGAATTCTCATCCATTTCGAATCATCCTAGAGCACGAAATTTGTGCTTTTTCGATCCAAAAATTTTTTGCGTTAATCCAAAACTCGTACAAGTCTCAGACGGCTGAAAATCAACAGTTTGTACGACACAAAAATCGTGCCAATCAATTGAACTATATGCAAGCCGCTCTCTCTCCACTTCGGCTTCTTCTCGATCCTTTACAGCTTTTTGGTGCTTCTCCCAGCCGACTCGGTATTTCACATCATCGGTGATTTTCTGATGAGTCGAATTTTCAGTCAGCTCGGTCATTATTTCTTTCGGTGGTAGGATAACCTGAAAAATGGAGTCTTAAACATAGTTAAAAAGTGATTCCAGTACCTTGGTGTATTGCTCAACCAATTTGGTAAAATATGGAAAATTTGAGTGCTGTGGTTTCAAGAAGTCAAACTGGTAGTTTCGAACTTCTCGGTTCATTAGCTGAGTCAAAAATTGACGACCATTTCGGGCGACAAACAACGCCGTTAAACGAATTAGGTCCCTGGAAATAAGGAATATATTAAATTTCAAGCACAAAAATTAAAGCTGAACATTTTTTGAATAAAAAAATTGATATTTAGAACATTTTTGATAAAAAAAAAAACGTTTTGGGATACATTTTTGAGCAATAAAATCAATTTTTATCGCAAAAAAAGTTCAATTATTTCTTTTTTATACAATGTTGGGTGTTTGTACTAATGTACACTAATAAAGTAATGCACACCTGAGTGACACCCGATTTTATAGCGCAAAGTTTTAAATAAAACAATAGCATAACATCAGATAGACATTTTGTGACGTTTTGCTATTCTTACGCATCAATTAAAACGCTCAAAAACCGAATTTTTGATCAAAATTCGAAATTTTTGTTCGTTCCGTGCCGTTCTTGTCTATGCCGGCTTTTCGATAATTTTAAACTCTTACAAGTCAAAAGCATTGATCGTCGAAGGATCAGCCATAAACTCGAACGGCTTCGGTGGATTCTTCGGTATAAATTCTGCTTGCTTCACAGCCTCTCTCACTGCTTCCGGAAGTTGTGGCTTATGCGCCGGTTGTGGAGCTGTCGCCACGCCAGTTTGAAACTCTTTGACTTTGTGCTGATAGTAGGCATGATAGGGATCGGTTGGCGACAAAAAGTTAAACTTGGGATTACTCGCTTCTTTTTCTTTGATTTTGTTCTCAAACTCCATTCCATTTCTGGCTGTAAAAGCTGCAGTCTTGTCCACGATGGCTAAAATAGCAAGTTTAGAGAACAAAAAATGAGCCTACTTCGAATATCTGGAGGTGGAAAAATTAAGCCAACTATACTCTTGCCACTCATAGATGGCTCCAAATTCACAGAATCCTCTTCACGGTTTGAGACCATCAATCCCGGGGTTGAAGTTACGGTTGGCGGCATGTTTGTTTTTTAGCTAAAAAACAATGTTTTTATGCAAAAAAGCAAAGAAATAAGGCATTTCAAATAAGAAAGACGAAAAACTTTCAAAAAAGCGTAATGTATTTTAAATGATAACAATCGAACAAATAACAGTTAGCGTTGGTTTCAGCGTTGTAATTATGGGGGGGGGGTGTGAAAAAATCCCACCTCAAATTTGAAACCTTTTTATACAGGAAGAAAAATGAAAATTTTAAAGAAAAATTCTAAAAAAGGACCATTGTTAGGGAACCCCCTCACTCGACCTGCCCTCATAGTTCGAGAGAGGGGGTCCCTCCTCATTTTTGGCCGATGAGTGAGTGGGTTAGGATCTCACTAATTCTTCTCGACGATTTCGAGATAAGCACTAATTGCATAGATGGCGTCGAGACAGTTTTATTCTTCAGGGTCAAAGAATTATCGAATGTGGTCTTCAGCAAATTTATAGCCCACAATAAGATGCATACAAATGTAGAAGACAACATTCGAAAATTCGTTTATCCTGAAAAGACATTCGCAATTTAAAAAAGCGTCGAAACGAGCACTAATTACAATTAGTGCTCCCCAACTTGTAATTAATGCGGAATTAGTGCTTCCAAAATTTCGAGACACAATTAGTGGAGGCTCTTACAACGCTGAATGGACCCCCTTACGAAAAAATGATAAAAACAAAAATCCTCAAATTTCTTCACAAAAATATTGTTTGGCTAAACATGGAAAAAAATAGTGTTATATCAAAATTCAGCAGCGCAGTGAAATCGAAACACCCAAATATTCTCGAAATTTCAGAAATTCTTTTCGATATTCTTCCTACTTTAATTTACTAATCAATTCTTTTCTATAGCAAAGCGTTTTAGAAAGGGAGACGGAAGCCACGGATAAAAAAGGCATGGAAGGAAAAATAGCAAAATTTTCGATTTCTATTTTTTGATTCCGTGCATTTGAAGATCTTCTATTGAGTTGAATAAACTGATTTGTTATATGTTGTATATCAACAAAATTTATCAATTGTAATCTGGGTGCATTTTGCGACTATTTGGGAGAAAAAAAATGATCCTATTGGAGGTAATTTGATGCGAGAAATCGATTGCGCGCACTCCCGAAGCCTAAAAACGCCATCTTGACCAAGTTTTAGTGAAAAATTGACTTTTTTCGTCGCATCTGTTCGCCCATCCCCATCTGCAACCCGATATTTTTAGCAAGATTAGAAGTATTACAAAGCGGAGAAGATTTCTAAAGAGCACTATGATTTCCATGTGAATGCAAGTAGAAAGGGGTAACTTTTTTCTTTTGTGACTAAATCTGCCTAAAATTTTGTCCTGAGTCTAAAAAAATATGTCCCGACCCTGGGAAAAATCGGCACTAGGACCCTCGTTACGACGCGAATTCACGACCGTTCGTTACGGACCTCTCGTTACAGAAATCGCTTGTTACAACCTGTCAGGGGTGTGCCAGGATTTCAAAAATGGGGGAGGGGGACATCATAAACAACTTTTTTCAATTTTTGTGTATGAAAAAATTGAATTTTTAATGTTTCTGTAACGAGAGGTCGTGATGAGTGTGCTCGGTAACGAGCGCCCGTAACGAGGGTCCTAGTACCGAAAAATCATCTAATGGGGCTACGGATCCCCCGGGGTACAAAAATTGATTTTTCAAAATTTGCTCCAAATTGGTTAACTTTTTGTACTCAAGGGTTTTCGGGTATGGGGAACACGAATCCGAAAGAATTTTTCCATTTTGAACTCACAGGGTACCTCTACTGAGGGAACCCCAGGGCCCCTGGGACCAAAAATATGCGAATTTCAAAAAGTTCTTCAAATTGATTAATTTTTTGTACCAGAGGTTTTCGGGTATGAGGAACACGAATCCGAAAGAATTTTTCAGTGAGGGGCGCGAGGCCGAACGCTGCAAAAAACATAAGGGGGACCCTTATGTAAAATGGTCCCTCCCGAAATGGAATCCTAGCGTCGACTATGAAGCGACCAACCTGGTCGTTCTGATGCCTCCAATTTTTGGTCTTTTCGCTGGATTAGGGGGAGGGAATCCCCCCATCCTTTGGTCATCTGTGTTAGGAACAAATCGACATTTATTTATTCGAACAAGTTTTAAAAAAGCAACAATCTTGCATGTCCATTCATTATTTGCACATAGTCTTATCGAGCTGTGTACAATGAAATAGACCATCAGTTAGTTGGTCGCATTTTATTTTTATCAAGGCCAGACTAGACTGACATATTGGGGCATTGATTTCATAATCGGCGTCCAGCATTTTGTTTGATTCATTAGACGTTCTCATAGTCGGTCTAATTTTGTGCTTTTTATTTTTTTGCTAAAAAGAAAATTGGTTGTCAAATTTTTTACAGGGTGTTTCAAAAAAAAAAACCGTACTTTTCAAAAATACGGTTTTATGACAAAATCTTTGAATTTTTAGGGGTAAAATCATGCGAGAAATCGATTACGCGCATCGCCGAAAATTGAAAATGCTTCTCTGACCCTGATTCAGGGAAAATATAGATTTTTTCGACATTTTTTAACTAGCACTTGGTTTGAAAAAACGTATGTTCAAATTCAGACTCGGTGGTGCAGTGACAAAGCGGCGGCTTATGTGTCACAAAGGTCCCTGGTTCGAATCCCGCTTGAAGCAAAAAATTTTGCACAACCGTATTTTTGAAAAGTACGGTTTTTTATGAAACACCCTGTACATCTTCCAATAAGTTGGACCCTAGTAGAGTGGAAAAAACACAAAAAATCGAAACCGCGTGTGGAACTAGTATCGATTAGGTATCCCACTGAACGTGAAATTTTTCGAAAAAATTTTTTACATCATGGAAATTGACCCTTCTAGGGGTAATTTTTCAAACTATAAGACTTACGTAAAGCATGATATGGGGCTAAAAAATTTTCCTCGAAGGGTACCCTCATGATTTTGGTGTCATTTTTCTTCTCTCACCGAGCCCTATCGATTGGTATAGGCCGTGATGGAATTGAACTTAAGGTGACGGAGATAGCACAAACAGACAAACACACATAGCGCGTTTAATGTAGTAGAATACCATATACGTTTCTCAAATCCCTATATTTTTTCGACCCGTTATTTTTATGGCGCCGGATTGTTTGGGGACGGACTTTTGGGGATGTGACATTTGGGGACGGACTTTTGGGGATGTGACATTTGGGAACGGACTTTTGGTGACAGACTTTTGGGGATGTGACATTTGGGGACGGACTTTTGGGGATGTGACATTTGAGGATATGACATTTGGGGATGTGACATTTGAGGATATGACATTTGGGGATGTGACATTTGGGGACGAAATTTGGTTTTTTTAAAATGCTTTAAAGGTACATTTTTTGACCCCCGGAAAAATTTTCAGAATTTTTTGATGCGCGCAATCGATTCCTTGCATAAACTTACCCCTAGTTACCCCCTTTAACGAGCGTTCATTGTACTGTTAAAGCATTTTAAAAAAACCTATTTCGTCCCCAAATGTCACATCCTCAAAAGTTCGTCCCCAAACAATCCGGCGCCATTTTTATAGATTTTGGAGAGAAAGCCTTTATTTTTCTTTATTTTTAAAGCTAAATTCATTGAAAATCCTTTATTTTTGTGGAAAAAAATCTTTAAAACAATGAGGGCATCCAAAAAGCCTACGAGCACAAAAACAAATTGTCTTCCGTGTCATAACTCTTCCGTGTGCATAACGCGCACATACATATGGAAGCAGACAAGCCTTTTAAACATCTTTTAACTGTCTAGACGTGTGTGGCTGCTCATCTCTCCGCTCATAAAACCTAGGCTCTCCTAGCTAGGCACATAAATTTTTATAATTATTTTCTCTAGACTATAAATCTCGTTGCTACTCTAAGAACTCTTTGGCTTGAGAGAGTCATTCGAAAGATTCCTTTGAAGAATTCGTTTCTATGACTCTTATTTAGATTTTGCTCATTGGTCGCTTAAATACGTTTTTGGGGCAAGAAAAAAACGGAAACTAGTATAGTTGAGGGCCGCCACTAATTCATTCTGAAAATTTTCACTAATTCTGTTCAGACACATCATTAATAGGCGTTCGGAAACGTTTTTTATTTTTTGCAAAAAAATTTTTTGCGTTTGGGCGCTCGAACGCATTTAAAAGGCTTTATGAATATTTTTTTCAACCAAAACACATCGATTTTTGTTTTTCTCTCGAGATAATGTATTTTGTGTTAGCGATTGTTGAAGCTTTCCAAAAACCAATTAACTTTTTACCATTTTCGTATAAATGCTTATGTTTTAGCTGCTTTATAATCAATTAAAAATGACCTCGAAGCCAGCCAAGAAACAAGAACATTTGGCAATCGATTTGGTGAATTTTTTCGTGAGAAATAATCCCTTTAGGGATAATTTTATGTGGGAAATCCGAATTTCCATTCCTAAAGCATGAAAATGCTTCTTGAAATCAAGAAAAAGCTGTTTTTCAAACAATATGAACAAGAAAATCATGTTTTATATTATATCTGATACAGGGGCGGCAAAAGTCCTAACATTTCAAAAACGTGTTTGACAATGTCAGGATTTTTGCCGCCTAGGTCAGGACTTTTGTCCGCCTAGGCCAGGACTTTTGTCGCCCCCTGTATTTACATATTCTGCACAAATTGTTTGAAAACAGCTTTTTCTTGATTCCAAGAAGTGTTTTCATGCTTTAGGAATGCGAAATTCAGATTCTCCGCATAAAATTACCCTAAAGGGATCATTTCTCGCAAAAAAAGTTTTAAAAAATTTTTCGAAAAAAATTCACGTTCAGTGCGACGCTTCAACTAGTTCCGAATGTTGTTTTATCTTTTAGTTTTTTGGATGTAAAATTTGAGATTCAAATTGCGATAATTTTTTGTAATTTTTCGCGGCTTTGATGAAAAAAAGAAAAATCTTTGACTCTTTGTTGAAAACTTTTATTTTTGAAAATTGCGTAAACAAGTGACCTTTTATAAAGAAGCGTGAGGTTTCATAAGTCATATTTTCAAGAGTGTAAACATCCTAAGTAATGAAATTTAGTTCCACGTGCTTCAGTCTTGTCATATTTCGAAATTCGCATAATCTTTTAATATTACCCCTAGATATGTCATTTTGCAACAAAAAAATTAGAAAATTTTTTTTCGGAGATTAAGCCGTAAAAAATACCACTCCCCTTTAGGGACGCCACTAATTCGTTCGGAAATTTTTGACTTCACTAATGACATCACTAATTCCGTTCTATGGCCGCCACTAATACGTTCGGACGGCTCCCGAACGGACTTTAGTTCACTAATAACTTCACTAATTGCGTTCAGACGCGTTCGGAAACATCACTAATAGGCGTTCGGACGCGTTCTGAAACGTTCGGCGCTCGTCCGAACGCCTATTAGTGATGTGTCTGAACGGAATTAGTGATAAATTAGTGAAGTCAAAAATTTCCGAACGAATTAGTAGCGGCCCTTAGTGAACTAAAGTCCGTTCGGGAGCCGTCCGAACGTATTAGTGGCGGCCCTTAAGATATTTTTTTAAATTTTAAGGATTCATCAAAAACACCTACTAGAGAAACTCTTGTCTTTATCTAATAAAGACAAAGGTTTCTCAAGTTTTTGATGAATCCTTAAAATTTCAAAAATAAAATGCGAATTTCGAAATGTGGCAAGCCTAGCGTCTTTTCTAGTTTATCAGGGGGGAGGGGCAAAAGTTTCAGACCAGGTGGACAAAAGTTTCCGGATATCGAATCGGTGTTTTTTAGCTTCTACTACTTGTTTAGGCATTAGACAACCGTTTTGGAAACATTTGAAATTCTGAAACTTTTGGCTACCTGGTCTGAAACTTTTGCCCCCCCCCTGATAATTTTCCAAAATTCGATTTTTGGACCAAAGTTCGATTTTTGATTTTTTCCCTTTTTCTTATAAATGATAGGTTATACATTCTTGTGAATCTAATTTCATTTTTCTCATGTCTCGCTTTTCTCTTCTCATATCAGGCTTTTTAACATTGAATGAATTTCAAATTTTACACTTTGATACCGGTTTTGAATGATCGTTGAACTTATCTCTTGTATACATGTATTTATCTCTTGTATACATGTTTTCATGTTTCGACATTTCCTTTGAAAAAATTTGTTGTCTTACTCATTAACATTTTGTTGTTTTACTCATGATCATGACTATTGGTTTTTTAGGTGAAAAATACGATTTTAAGGCCGTTTTAGCAAAAAATTATGGTTTCAGACTTTTCTTGCTTTCTACAGACGCACACGTGGATCATTTGCCAATTTCTTAGACATTTATAGCCACAAGTTCGTGACGAAATGTTGACGTTTTATATTTTTTTGGATTGTTTATTTTTAAACTTATTCGATTTTCTCGACACTTATTTTAGAAATAAAGAAAAAATGCCAGAATCAATTAAGTTTCGCAAGAGATATTCTTCTAATCCGGGTGTTAGCGAAAATGATATTCACAAGGCACTATTAATACCGAGACCAAAATCCGGTTCGGATTTTTCAGAAGCTAATGAAAATCATGGGGTTGAAACGATTGTTTTTGGTAAAAATTTTTAATGCATCTTTAGTAAAGATGGGGGNAGACCAAAATCCGGTTCGGATTTTTCAGAAGCTAATGAAAATCATGGGGTTGAAACGATTGTTTTTGGTAAAAATTTTTAATGCATCTTTAGTAAAGATGGGGGGCAAAACTCGGTCAAAAGTGAAGTTTTGATTTTGAAAAATTTTGATTTCAAAAATTTTTGTTCAAAATCAAAATTTCACGCAGCCTCAAGGGGCTGCGTATCGTTTGGCTTTTATACTACTGTTGTATCACATCCTCCAGCGGTTTTAGGGGTTTACTTTTTTACAGAAAAATTTTTTTGGAAAAATTTAAACGCCATAAATTTTGTCTAAGTATAGGCTTTAAATGTTATCTTTCACCCCCTATGAAAAAATTAAAAATAGCAATTTTTGAGTTTTGGTTGTTTTTTTTATTTATTCTGTCAACAGTTCTAGAGAAGAATGGTGTCATTTAATTTTTTAAATTTCTAAAAGTTGTCCAAGAACCACGGGGAAGAGAACACGGAAGCGATTTTTCCGAACAAAAATTCATGGGATCAAAAAATTGATTTTTTATAAAATGCCCCCTATATGATCCATACTATGTTTATATTAGGGATGAACAAGTTACAAAAATTGACAATCCTTATTACCGGTAAGAAGTATGCGAATTTTGAGTACGACAATGTTTTGTTCATTTTGACAAAAAAGACAAATTTTTCACCTCCGTCACCATTGTTACTACGAAATATTTGGCAGTACCCCTTTTGACCAATGGGACATTGATCCATGTTGTACATTTGCTTCACGAAGTTAGTCCACGTTGTGAATTATGCGAATTTTGAATGTGGACGATCGGAAGAGCGGNACCAATGGGACATTGATCCATGTTGTACATTTGCTTCACGAAGTTAGTCCACGTTGTGAATTATGCGAATTTTGAATGTGGACTAAATTCATAGAGCAAACATATAACATGGATCCTATGTCCCGTTGGTCAAAAGGTGTGCTGCCAAATACTTATGTTTGTGCTCAAAATTCGCATATTCCTGGCTGGTGACAAGGATTTTTAACTTGTGCATCCCCAGTTTATATTTTTAGACCATCCAGAAGTTGTATATAAAAATTTTATGCAAGCACTCTCATGCTACAATATTATTCCAAACGCGTCAAAAATAGTTGTTATGGACACAGAGTTACAAGTATGTTGATTTCTAAATACTTAAAAAATAAACAATACTAGGCCCGAAAAGCTTTCTTTGCTCTGGTAGCCAACTCGGTTCGAGCAGCACCATTATGGAATAATGAAACTCAAGAGTTTGTTGGGATGTTGACCATTACCGATTTTATACAAATTTTATGCAAGTAAGAATAATTTTCGGTCGAATTAGTCGTTAGATGCAAAAAATATTTGATTGAGTGGGGGGGGAAGCAAAAATGCAAAAACTTATGCCTCCGTCCGGGGATCGAACCTTGTCCATTTTAAGCCATCGTACTAACCACTACATCACACTGCCTTCTAATTGAAAGCTTTCGAATCTAACCTATAAACTATGAATTTTTTCGGTCAAATAACAAAGCGTCGTAATTATGGGGGGCTGTGGAAGATTCCCGACCCCTTTCTTGCTAATCCACTCTGTCGGATTCCAGTCCCCCTTGAAAACCCACTAGACACCTCGAGCCAAATCTGACCCAGGGGACAAGGTTCCGACACCTTATGTTATTTACAAAAAAATTTTCGAATCAAGGTCAGAGAAGAGTTTTCACGCTTCGGGAATATGCACAATCGATTCCCCACCTAGAAAAACTTTTAAAAAACCTGTTTTCCTGCGAAATTTCGTTCATTTTCGTTTCAATACATATATCCTCTTCTCTGAATCAGGGTCAGGAAAGTATTTTCACGCTTCGGGAATGCTCTCAATCGATTCCCCGCCAAAAATTACACCCTAAAGGGATCACTTGTAGAAAAAANGTCAGGAAAGTATTTTCACGCTTCGGGAATGCTCTCAATCGATTCCCCGCCAAAAATTACACCCTAAAGGGATCACTTGTAGAAAAAAATTTACGTCATTTTGGCTGAGTACCTCACTCCCTAAATTTCTATGGAAGAAGGGATACCCATTTTCTAAAAATTCCAAAATCAATTTTTTTTAGATACTATGTAAAAAATGGCGAGAAAGATCGTATACATGAAATCGAAGAGCATAAAATATCGACATGGAAAAAGGTTTTAGAAGAAAGTGGGCATGGAAAGAAATTTATCAATATAAGTCCATGGACTAGGTAAAATTACCGATTCATTAGGATTGCAAGTTATATAAAGTGAGAATCCTTGTCACTGGCTAGAAATATTGTGAATTTTGAGCACGATAATATTTTGTTCGTTGTGAAAAAGGAACAAATTTTTCACCCATAGACGAATTTGTTATTGAATTTGCAATTTATGTTTGTGATCAAAATTCGCATATTTCTGCCATTTAATAAGGATTGTCACTTTTTGTAACTTGTGCATCCCTAAGGGTGCTCGTTAGTCGTTGTCACGCCCAAAAAACACTGTTAAATGAGCTGTGAAACGTTGTCGAGCTCAATAAAAAACGCTGTTAAACGTTGTCATCGTTTTTTATGATTGCATTGAAAATTGCAAATACTTTACGATTTTTCGACAACGTTTCGAGAATCTCGAGAAATCTCGACAACGTTGTCGAAAAATCGTAAAGTATTTGCAATTTTCAATGCAAATCATAAAA
>OZJO01013488.1:0-22602 GCA_900406225.1 Acrobeloides nanus | reverse complement strand
TAGTGCGACGGGAAAACCTGACGCAAGCAATGCAGGAGATCTAGTTCTACAAAAATGACACTAAGATCCCCGAAAACTGATCAGGCAAAGCTGAATTACGACGGTTTGAAAAATGCCATTACGACGTTACAACGCTGTTAGCGTCAGCTAGTGGCGGGCCTAAGAAACAAGTAAGCCGTTGGCGCGTGAGTGCAAAAAACATTGTAAGTGTTAGCGCGTTGGCGCGCGCTAACACAGTTTTTGCACAAAAATAAAGTTTTCTTGCAAGATCATTTGTGGAATTTTCATTTTTGGACAATTTCTGAAGATTTTTATCGCAAAATTCGACATTTTTCTAACGCGCCAACGGTATTTCCTCGTGTGCCATCAATTTTTTCACACGCACCAACGCCTTTTTCTCGCATGCCAACAATTTTTATCGCGCGCCAACGATTTATCTTGCGCAAATGTTCATTTTCATATGAAATTTTGTTTTTTTATTATTTTTGAGCTCATTTTTGACTCTTGCAACAAAATCTTCCTTATTCATCGGCTTTTTTATTCTCTTTTACTTTTGTTTAAGCCAATTTTGGAATTCTGTTGATTGCGTCTTTCCAGGGGAAAAGCTCTAAAAATTTTCATTTTCTTTTTTCAAATAAAAACCACCGAATTCAGATAAAAAAAAACAGGTGTAGTAAACAAGTCTGAAAAACGCATGGTACTTTTTTGTTTTCTTGCGAAAAGTAAAATTTTTGTGTAGATTTCTTTTTCTTTCAATTCGAAGAAATTGGTTTTTTAAAAATTGTTTAGAATATTAAGAAATGCCTGGAAAAAAGAAAACTGGCGGAAAGAAAAAGCCTGCCAAAACTGGTGAAGAAATCAACCACGTTGATAATGACCATCAAGAATCTGGACGAAGGATTTCTGGTGATACTGCCAGCACGGATACGGAGCTACCTGAAGATACTCAAAAGGCCAACAAAAGTGGTCCTTCTGAAACTAAACTAGATGTTCAAAGCTTTATTAATAATGAATTGACTAAACGTATTCAACAGCTTACTGCATCAACTTCTGCTGCCAAAGACATTCAAGAGGCTAAGCAGCACAATTATCAGTTTTGGCAGACTCAGCCAGTGCCGAAACTGGGTAAGATTTTTTGGTGAGATAAAAGAAGGGGGAACGGTCCAAAAAAATAAACATCAACATTTTAGACGAAAAAGTGACAGAAAACACTTTCATTGAGCCATCCGTTGATGTTACCCGAATTCGTGCAAATCCTTTCACTTTGCCAGCTCCGTATGTTTGGTCTGATCTTGACATTAACAATGAGGCTGAACTTACTGAGCTATACACGTTGCTAAGCGAAAACTATGTTGAAGATGATGATAACATGTTCCGCTTCGATTACAGCTGTGAATTCTTACGCTGGTAACTTTGTAACTTGGGAAACTACTTCAACTTAGCTTTTTAGGGCTCTATTACCACCTGGTTGGTTGAAAAAGTGGCACTGTGGTGTTCGCTCGGGGAAAGGAAAATTAGTCGCTTTTATTTCTGCCATACCGACTATTATTCGCGTCTATGACCAAACTGTGAAGATGGTTGAGATTAATTTCCTATGTGTTCATAAGCAGCTACGTAGTAAACGTGTTGCCCCGGTTCTTATTCGCGAGATTACTAGGCGTGTTAATCANTTATTTCTGCCATACCGACTATTATTCGCGTCTATGACCAAACTGTGAAGATGGTTGAGATTAATTTCCTATGTGTTCATAAGCAGCTACGTAGTAAACGTGTTGCCCCGGTTCTTATTCGCGAGATTACTAGGCGTGTTAATCAGGAGGGAATATTTCAAGCTGCTTTCACTGCGGGTGTTGTGTTACCCAAGCCGATTGGAACTTGCCGGTGAGTTTGATAATGACTTTATTTTACCCACCTTTCAGCTATGTAACGTTAGTCCAGATTTGGGGGGAGGGGAGTTTCGGAAAATCATCATTTGTAGTAAGAAATCATCACTTTTAGTAAGAAAATACCCCGCGGCACATCAGGGTTGTGATCAAAAACAGTGAACTATAAGTTTTGTTGTTTTTTTATGTTTTGAAAGTCTTTTGAAAAATTTGTTATTTCCGAAATAATAAAATTCCGGAAAATTATTGCCGCACTTAATATTAGCTGAAGCAATAGGTCTCGGTCACCGGGTATCGTGCTTATATACTCTGTGGCGTCTGAGATACAGTTAGTGGGCTTCATACGTGCTTGGAATCGATGAACTTTTAAAATCGGTTCGAACCGAACCGGTTCATTTTTATTGGTTCGGTGAACTCTAATAATTACTACGCTGCTTCCTGAATTTTAGTGTTTTAACGATAAATTTTTTAGTTACTATCATCGCTCTTTGAATCCGAAGAAATTGATTGAGACTAAATTTTCGCATCTCCCTAAAAATATGACGATGCAGCGAACAATCAAGCTATACAAATTGCCAGACGTAAAAATTTAATTCTTCTAATGTCGTTGTAAGCCTTCTATTTTAGGCACCAAAAACTCCGGGATTAACTATATTAGAACCTAAACATCTAGAAGGTGCATATCAACTGCTGACTGAGTATTTGAAAAATTTTGATGTGGTTCCGATATTTGAGCGTGCAGATTTTGATCATTTCTTATTGCCGCGTGATAACGTTATCTATAGTTATGTTGTGGAGGTATATCTTTTTGTTCTTTGTATACTAGATCATAGCTGCATGGAGCACGGGGTTCTCCCCGAAATGTTTCTAAGCTGAAAAAATTATAAATGCCCCTTTATGTTTTCTTGTCGCCCGAATAACGTTTAAAATTACAGGATGTTTAAAAAACCGGCATTTTTAATATTTTTTAAAATTAGTTTTCTTTTTAACCTTTAAAGCATATCTAATGATCTTGGTACCGATGGATTGCTAGAAGTTTAAGCTATCCAATGGTACCTTTAATGATTATCAACTGATAATCATTAAAGATTCAAAAAGTATGCCCAAAATACTGAAAATGGCGGTTTTTTCTGGAATACCCTGTTGTACATAAGAGGTACTTATTTAGAATATCCCATTGTGAGATTAAAAAATTGAAAAACCAAAAAGTAGGTAAAAGTTTGCAAAGCTCACGCCAAAAAACTAGATCATAAAGATGATCATAAGGATTCCCCCAATGATTTTAAGTCGGTTCCCTACCCGATATTTTGGAGCTACTACTGCCTTGTTTGTATACTTTACTTTTTTAGAAAGAAGGTATTGTGACAGACTTGATCAGCTTTTATTGCTTACCTTCCTCTGTAATGCACCATCCAACGCATAAGAAAATTCGAGCGGCTTATTCGTTTTACAATGTAGCAAAAACTGTTTCTTGGATCGATTTAATGAACGATGCTCTTACTTTGGCTAAAAATGTGAGTTGTTGAAATATTAAAGTCATATATTTTATAGTATACTCTTTTTACACGTTTTTGATTTGAAAATGAGTAAAAAAATGCTCAAAATAAAATAACGTGCTCCAAATTTGTATATTTCTGGATGGTGACAAGGATTGTCACTTTTTGTTAACTTGTACATCCTCTAATGGACACATATTTTGTTGAAGATAATGATTTCTTAACTTCTATTTTAGGAAAACTTCGATGTATTCAACGCTCTAGATTTAATGGAGAACAAGACATTTTTAGATGAGCTAAAATTCGGCATTGGCGACGGAAACCTTCAATACTATTTGTATAATTGGAAATGTCCAGATATTAAACCTGAAAAAGTTGGCCTCGTATTGCAATAGATCATTACTTTGTTTGTTTTAATTGATACTGTTCATTATAGTTTATGGGACTTTCTATTCAAGCCATAGTATTGGGTTGTTCGGAAAATAACCGACTTTTCAAATTCAATTATATCGTTATAAAAATGACTCCTCCGGGGGGTTTCTATGCGGGGAATCGATTGCAAACATTGCCGAAACGTGAAATGGTCTGTGCATTGAAACGAAAACCTAAATTTGAATTCCTGAAGGAATTTTTGAAAAATTTGATAGAGCACATCGTTAAACGGTAGTATTTCAATTTTCGTGTAAAACAAATTCTTCACTTTTGAGAAAATTTAGTTCAAAGTTTGATAAAAATGATCGAAATTTGCATAAAGTGACCGAAATTTAGTCAACTTTGAACTAAATTTTCTCAAAAACGAAGAATATGTTTTTCACGAAAACTGGGGTACTACCTTTTTTGATGCGCATTATCGATTGTCGGTGGAATTTTTCAAACATTTTTTTAGGAATTCAAATTCAGGTTTTCGTTTCAATACACAGACCATTTCATAATGTTCGCAATCGATTTCTTTCATAGAAAACTCCAGAGGAATCATTTTTATAACGATATGATTAAATCTCAAAAGCCGGTTATTTTCCGAACGACTCAATATTTTTTAGTATGCCCAACATGGTTTTTGTTTAACTTGAATAAGTTTATATACAAAAAGCACTTTTTCTTTTTGATAAAATTGATATGCCATGAAGAATTGGGAACATTTTATATAAGTAAATGATATTTACTATTTTGACTAAAATGTATCGCTTATTTGCTCATTTTTATTATAATAGAATGAATAAATTTATACATGTATTTAAATAGTTGTTTGTTAACAATATTTCGATAATTTCACATGATATTTACGTGACATCAAATGTTGTTATTTTTTATCAATAATTTTTTACAGTTTGTAAAATTTAGTCCACTATCATTTCTAACAACTCCATTTTGAATGTATGTGTGCTTCAAAAAGATTACATGACTGACTATAATTGGCATCTTTCCAACAAAAACGTCAAAGTTTAAGATTTGTAATTTGCTTTATCTTAGAATAAAATGGCCAACATTGAAGAGCACCTTGCTAAGCGCCTACTTGAAGCGAAGTTTGATGAAATTCATGAGCTAAATTCCCAAGTTTTACAAGCAGATTCTCAAAAATCTCAAGCGGTTGTTGAGAAAATGCTAAAGGAGAGCAAATTGAAGTTTCAAAAGAATCGTGTTGATTTGACTCCTTCAATAACGTAAACTCTGTGCTTACGAGAAAAAAAAGATTCCAAAAATTGTAGACTAGATTCAGTGCAGCAATTGGGAAAGTTCAGTGAGAAACTCGATAAACGACTTCAAGAACACATTCGAATGTTAAAGCATAATGAGGGGTCTCTATCTGGTACGAATACAGTTTTGGAATATGATTCAGCAAAGGCGAAAACGGATAAACTTGTTGAAATTATTCGGGTAAACGATTTAAGCTTTCAAAATTTTGGAACTAGTATCGATTATGTATACCAGTGAACATGAAATTTTTTTCTTCATTTGGAATTGACCCATTAAGGGGGGTAATTTTATGCGGGGGAATCCGAATTTCACATTTCCGAGATTTGAAAATCTTTTCCCGAATCAAGAAAAGGCTATTTATATGACGTATAGCTACATTTTTGACGAGAATCACATGCCATACATCATATAAATAGCCTTTTTTTATTCGGGAAAGATTTTTAGGTCTTGGAAATGTGAAATTCGGATTCTCCGATAAAATTTTTCCTAGAGAGGTCAATTTCAGATGATGAAAAAATTTTTTCGAAAAATTTCACGTTCAGTGGGATACCTAATCGATACTAATTTCGACAAGACTAAATTTGAAGAAAAATATGCGCCTTTTAGGCAAAATTGCTCTGGAAAAATACATACAAGGAGATTCAAGAATCGGATAAAACGGATCAAAATGAGATGTACCGGAAGCTTGTCCTTTTACAAAAATCATTTGAAGTTCTTTCAAAGGTATTTCTAACTAGACGACTTTTTTCTAACTAGAAGACTTTAGCATTCGGTTAATAGAGATCGTGAGGCAAACTTTGAGAAGATGAAAGACGAATTCCTTTCATGGTTTACATCTGCTATTTTGTTCGAGATTGAGGAAAATGATACAAAGCAGTTAGAGTCACTCAAAGAGAAATTTACAACGTTAAATCGGATTGCAGGTAATATCTGGAGCTAGTTCGCTTTGTTGAATTCACTTATCATGGTCCAAAAGTCGAACCATAAGAAGTTGATCGTAATCTTATTTTCATCATGCATGATAAGTGAATCCAACAAAGTGAACTAACTCCCAATATCGACTCTGTCTTCTATGTATGCAACAATACCAAAATTTTAGTTTTCGAACAAAGTTTTGCTGCTTATGCCAAAAACAAAATCAAGAACTTTATTGGCGAAGGTGAAAAGGAGCATACCGTTTGGGATATTTTGCATGAAGTCTTCGGTATTTGGAAACGCTGTAGAAAGTATAACCTATTCGAATTCCGGCACTTATTCGGAATGCCCCTGTGAAGATCAAAAAAAGAAAAGAAACAAAATTGCTTAAATTAATTTTTATCAAAAAGTTTAATTGTTATGGCATGAATTTTCGCATATTTTTTGTGTTTTTTTATCCCCACGAGGGGAAGGGGCATTCCGAATAAGTTCCAGAATTCTGGTGACATTTTTAACTTTTTTTTTAGATTAGCCAATAATTTCCTCGGTGAAAACGGCCCAGCTCTTATCGCCGATAGCCTTTATGATGGCGTTATTTCCAAGTGGGATGTGGTTTTAAATGTTATACTCGGTTTAATGAATTCGGCCGAGACACCTGTTATAGCTGCTAGAGAAATAGGAACAGTAAAAAATCATAATTTGAGTTTTTTCAAGTGAAAGTTTCTAGATTCGAGACGACTTCTTGTCGTATGTCGAAAAAGATGGCGATGAGCACATGTTGAAAATTACTCGAAAAATCTGTTATAAAGTTTTTGATGTGATGAGTGAAGGTTATACGAAACATGTTACTTCTATGCTTCTTTGTACAGTTAATAAGATTACAACCGTGAGTTTCATGTTTATTATTGAACTTTCGTGAGATTCATGGGGTACTATTGAACAATTTGCCACCAGGGTGCGAAAAAAGGGTGGTACTACCCTACCCATCACCATCCCAGGTGGTGCTGGGTGATACCACCTTTTCTGAAAAATAAATTATTGAAAACAAATCTGGGGAAATTTTAAATTGATGTTTTAGCCTGAACGTGGATCAAGATCTCGGCACAACTGGCTTATGCCATATTTGGATGAATTGAAATCAGCAATGTTTCAAATGGTTGATGATGCTAGCTCGATTTTCGGCCCTGATTTCTCTGGGAGAATTGTTCCTGCTTTTGACGTAAATTTTTTGAAGCTTAAAACTATTTTTTTTCCAATTCAGCATTGCATAAAAGAATTGAATTCTCTTATTCGCAATCAAGACATCTTGGGAATCCGCCGAGAAGTTGGTGAGGTAAATACTCGAAAAACTATACAAGAAAATGCAGAGGATAAAATTTCTGCTGTTTGTGTTACAGGTTGTTATCCTTCGAAAAATAATCTCGAATTTTATTTTTAGGGTATTTATTAAACCTTATTGATGATGTAAATTCTTATATTAGCCAAGTGAATGCGAATTTTGAAATCGAAGACGGTAATTTTTTAAAGGGGGTTGGAGGCCGATTGAGGCGTGTTATCGTAAAAAAAATTTTTTTTCCAAATTTGTTCGACAAACTTTCATAAAAATCTGAGCGTACCAAGTTGTGCGGTTTCTTGTAATTACAAATAAAAGCTCTTTTGATGTCTTTTTCACTACTTTTTCAAAGCCTAGGATTGGATGCCAAACCATTTTTTGTAATTATTTTAGAATCTGCTGAAGAAAATGCAAAGCAAATCACCAATCGAAACCTTCTGGAACGTTTGAATAGGAAAGTTGTTGAATACAAAGCTGAATCTATTGCAAACACAATTATCTATGGAATGACAGAAGAAATGAATATTTTAGTACCGTTTTCGGTCGTTTGATGTTTCAAAAGTTGACATTTCGAAACGTTTTTTTATGTTGTTGAGGATTTCTCCGGAAATACAAAACCAGTCCTGACAGTTTTGATGTCGTTAGAAAGCTGGATTTCGTAGCAATCGAATGACACCAAAAGCATGCCATAACTCTTTCTGGTTGCGGAGATATCAGGGGGCAAACGTTCGGAGACAAACGTCCAAAAGTTCGGGGCACTACCACTGTCGGATTTTGCGTTTTTCGGTGTTTTCAATATAAAAAACGCAAAATCTGACAGGGATAGTGTCCCCGAATTTTTGTCGGTCTGTCCCCCAAACTTTTACCCCCCTGATATTGCATAATTATTAAAAAATGTCGAAAAAACTGACATTTTTAAAACTAATTATGCAATAACTCCTCAACGAGAAAGAGGTATGGCATGATTTTGGTGTCATCCGATTGCTACGAAATCCAGTTTTCTAACGACATCTTGGCTTTGTATTTCTGTAGAAATCCTCAAAAACATAAAAAATGTTTCTAAATGTCAAGTTTCGAAACATCAGACGATCCCGTTTTCTTCGAAAATTCATACAAGAAATCTTTTTAGAAAATTCCATCAGCATCTGAAAGTGAATCTCTGAAAATCTCACTCCCCAGTTTTAGCATTCCACCTCATAATTATATTACAACCGTTGGACATGGTTTACTCAATCAAATGAATACTATCAGCTCATTTGCGAGTGATAAAAATTTTGTCACGGCGATTTCGAGTGCTGATAATAATAGTGGTGAGTGATCCTTAAAGATTTTGCGTTTTAAAAGCACTGGATTTTAGAGGAAGAAGCCGATTTATGGCTATTGAATGCTATCGGAGTCCAAGTCATGAATGCGTTTTGTGCTAATGTTGGTGATGTGTCTCAACTAAATCAGAAACTTGCTCGCCAATTCAATGCGGATGTTGGTTTCCTAATGGAAGCTTTGATCGATCTTCGTTTACATGCCACACCTGAATTATTGAGTCTTTCTAATAAGCTCAAAGAAATTTCATCTGCCAATTAATCTGTGTTAATTGTTTTAAAAGATGTGTTTTTCTAATTTATTTATTTAATATTTTCATACAGTTGAACCTCGATTTAGTGCCCCTTGAGCTCGCAATATATTTATTTTTGAATTGAAATTTTTTAGGCTTAAGATTTTTAGTCTTTCTTAAGATTCTTAGGCTGGGCTACTTGGGAAGCTTAGAATTTCGTCTAAGGCTTAGGTTTTCTGCTGAATAAAAGTTAATAATTTTTTCATTACAAATTCAAATATTTTCATTACAAAAATAAATATTTTCAGTGCAAAAATAAACAAAAATAAATACCATTGCTTGAGCTTCGGCAAGAAAATCTCGATTTAATGATCCCTCAATTTATTGTCCTCTTGGGCTCAGCCCCAGTGAGAAAATCTCATTTAGTGCTATCTATAATCGGTCCCCTGAGAAGTGCACTAAATCGAGGTTCAACTGTATGAATAAAGTTTTATTAAAGTTTAAAAATATTAACATGGTGATCAAAACTTGAGCTATGTGAAAGAACTACCATTTAAGCCCCAAAATATGCTCATAGCCAAAGCAACCACTGCAATACCGCCAATTGCACCCACAACTATGAAAGTTGGGTTACGTTCTAGTTTTTTAATAGCACTTTCTTCAATGAGATATTCCAGCTGGATTTCAGATAAAGGGCCTTTGATTGAAAATGGTTCGGTTAGCTCACAATTCGTATTCGACCAGTCGAGGACAGCTTGATGGAGCTAAAACTAGAAAATTTAAAATTTTATCTTGAAATGATTGCATGTGAATAGAATAATTTATACCATACATGGACAAGGAAGGGGGAGACTGGACCAAAAATAAATTGAATTCATGTTTTTAAGCGTTTCTCATACCAAAATACAATTGGGTCCTTAATGTTTCCTTTAAAATTTTTCCAATACGACGAATTGGGAGAGGGACAGTCCCACTTCCTTGTTCACGTATATTATACCTCGTTTGGATAAAGTCCTTCTGGCAACTCAACATATGCCCCTTTTTGTAAGATAATAGTCATTGAACAACGTTGACTAATCTTTGGCAACCTTGTAGTCAAAACAATTTCAGTCTCGATTAATAGCGGCCTTTGAATTTCAATAGGAACAAGATTCTCTACTCCATACAAACTTCTAACTCCATTTTCCCAAAATTCTTCATAACACAGTACTTGATCATGAACCAGTAGCAAATACTTTTGTTCTCCATTACATTCGGATGCATTTCCAATAAATTCATCGAGTTCAAACCATTCGGATAGAAAATGAACTTGCGGATTGTCTAACTTGAAAATCCAACTCATGAAGCTGGCCTAAAAAATATCAAGCTTATACGAAAGAATCATATCAATGGTGTACCCAGTGGGCCCATTTCCCCTTCCGAAATCAGAAAGATGAAAAAATTTTCCTAATGTTCCCCCCCTTATGTTTTTGTCCAAGACTTTTGAAAATTTTCTATAAAAACCTAATGGTCCACCCTTAATTTTTCATAAAAAAAAGTCCAAAAATTTTCATTTTTAAAATAAAAAATCGTGATTTTCTGAGCATTTTCAGCATAAAAATGGCCATTTTCAAAAAAATTTCGCGCCTGTGGCGCTGTTTTTCGGCTAAAACTTCAAGAATTCAACAAAATTTTTTTCGAAAAACAACGTAAGGGGGGCCAAGGCGATTTTTTCGAATTTTGGGGAAAATTTGTTTAAAAAATCATACGGAGGGACCCTTGTTTTTGGGTCCCCGCGAAATTTTTTCTGGGTACGCCACTGATATTAATCTATAAACTTATTTTATGATCAGCATCACCATCATAATGAAACGCTTTATTGGCAACAAAATAAGCGATTGCAATAGAGTGTTTCTGGAACATCTCGCCAATTTCATAATGTGGAAAAGGTTTGCCACGAGTGTTGTGAAAATAAAAAGAAACGAAGTTCTCTTCAGAAAAATTTTGACGCAAATTGTATTCCCGAATCCAACGCGGAATCTAAAATGTACTATAATCCTATCTTATATAAAACATGTAATGTCTGTTTTTATACGGGCTAACTTTTGCAGGTTATATTTAAACCTTCCACATTGAGAGGACAAAATTCTAAGATTTATGATACCAAAATCATAGGGTAATCCAGTGCCCTGGTGCTCGAGAACCCAACTTGTACATGCATTTATTGTACCTTTATCAGGAATTTGAAACCTGTACCAACACGCCAGTTTATTCTTCAAGCGTTAATCTCTACTTTCCATATCTTGTATAGGCCTATACAAGATATGGAAAGTAAGATTAACGCTTGAAGAATAAACTGGCGTGTTGGTACAGGTTTCAAAGGTGCCTAGCCTAAACTATTTTTATGCCCTTTCACTTTTTTCCATGATGATCTTGATTGAACTTGAAAAATCGATTCTTACCCCTTTAAATTTACATGCTTTTATGTAAATTGCACAACATTACCCATTGACCCCGGATCAGAGACCGAAAAGGGCCGAGGCCCTGGGGGCTTGAGCCCCAAGGACCCAACTTTCAAGCCCCCTAGGCCCGGGCCCCTATGGGGCCTGGGCCGAGGGGGCCCATTTTCGGTCTCTGCCCCGGATCCCATTGGGTCTGAGACCCAGAACCCCAAATGAGTCCCGGATCCATTTCCGACTCTGGCGGAGATATTGCATAATTAAACAATGTCGAAAAACTGACATTTTTTAAACTAATTATGCAACAACTCCTCAACGAGAAAGAGTTATGGCATGATTTTGGTGTCATTCGATTGCTACGAAATCCAGCTTTCTAACGACACCAAAACTATCACAATTGGTTTTGTATTTCCGGAGAAATATTTAAAAAACATAAAAAACGTTTCGAAATGTCAACTTTCGAAACATCAAACAACCTTAGATTGCGCTGAATTAGTTTTGACGATTTCCGACAAATAGCTTTATTTAGCACAGACCCTAAATATTTTTTAACTTACATCTATAAAAGTTTGAAGCGAACATCTAGGACTATTATAAAAAATGAAAAGTGCATAAAAATGTGACGCTATAAATTTCGCCACGTTGCCAAAAAACATAACTTTCGCCACGTTCGTGTCAATATACATGTTTATTGCAAATCAGACAACTCAGTTAGTCGAAATTAATATGTTTATTGACACAAAAGTTATAGTGCCAAAAATGGGCACTAGGCCCCTCGTTACGATGCGAATTCAAAAAAACATTCATTACGGCCTCTCGTTACAGAACCCGATTAATTTTAACTTTAAAAATTAAATTTTTTCATAAAAAATTGAAAAAAGTTGTTTATGATTTCCCTCTCCCCCATTTTTGAAATCCTAGCACGCCCCTGACAAGCGGATTCTGTAACGAGAGGCCGTGATGAGTGTGCTCGGTAACGAGAGCCCGTAACCGTAACGAGGGGCCTAGTGCCCAAAAATGTACTAAAGTTCACACTTTTCATCTTTTACTTTTCACTTTCGAGGAAGAGCTCAACCTGGCCGAGGTCTATCATATTTTTGGATGTACCCACAAACATATTGAGAAGTAAAATTGAGTTTGAACATTTGTGTTGAATTCAAATTCAATGATTATTTTTGAAAATGAAAAAGTAATGCTAGACTTAAAAGCTATATAGGGTGTTCCAAAAAACAAAACCGCCATTTGGTCTTTTTTGGCCAAAATTTTTTTCTTCCAAAATGATTCATTAGGGGTATTTTTATGCGAGAAATCGATTGCGACATCGAAAAACCTTGAAAACGCCTCCCAGACCATGAAATATCAAATTTTTGTATTTTCAAATAGGAATTCCTACCGAAAATAACTGAAAAAATACGAAAATCTTATATTTCATGGTCTGGGAGGCGTTTTCAAGATTTTTCGATGCGCGCAATCGATTTCTCGTATAAAAATATCCCTAATGAGTCATTTTGGAGAAAAAAATTTTGAAAATTTTCGCCAAAAAATTATCAGATGGCAGTTTTTTGCAACAACCTTGTATGCTCTCCTTCTGAACAATTCCTGCGATTCTTAAAACACTTCCTTTGATTTTCTGCAGCAGTTTTTATCCATTTTTAGGCTTAAGCAAGATAAAAAACTGAAAACCACATGAAGCGTTTCAGAAAGAGAATACTTGATGTTTTAGGCCTAATATTGCTATTTCAGTTCAAAAAAGGAATTATTGAACTTGGATTCAACAAAAAGTTCAAAGAAATTTCATCTTGGGCTTCAGACTTGGAACTTATCCAATTATTATTCGAAACACGTATGCAATGTTATTTTTTAGTTTATTAAATGGCATTATTGTTGAATAGTAGCCTTGCTTATTTGCGCTCGAAATCAAACTTGCTTCAACACATTCAAGCACGATTTCGCGGTAATCCAGAAGAACACCGACTATCTTCATCATCGAATGAATGGCTTGAACATGATAAGAAAAATGGTAAGTTTTTTGTTCCGGTTCTGACTTCTGGAATTTTTTAGAAGATAATTTTTAAAATGCCAAAAATTAGCATTTTGGCCCCTTTGCGGCGACACTCCATGTCGCCGCAAAGGGGCCAAAATTAAGCATTGATGTCGCTTTTGGGAAAAAATGAAAAAATTTTCCTTTGATCCCACTTATTTTTTGCCCTATAATTTTGAAAAATTGAAATGAACTTGTACCTAAAATCTGAGCGATACGATGTTTTTGGTCATTTTAGATATCGCTTTTTGGTTTAACAACCTACCCTCCTTGCCCATGTGTGGCCCCAGTTACTCTACTATGTGGGAAGGACTGACCCCATCTATCCATATGATATCTTTTCCATACTTCTTTTTATACAATATAAATTTTCTAGTATCCATTTTCAGACAGTGCACTTTCCGCTCGTTTTGCGAAGATCTTTTGCGGCGTATTAAGTGACGAAGATTGTGAATATGTTATCAAACACAAGCAGGTTGGTTTTTTGTATATGATATGCTATAGCTTTATTGTTGAGAGATTTGTGCGATTTTTTGTCTGTTTTGTTATTTAATAAAGTTTTAGAGTGTCATTCCACACGAAATTATGGATTGCTTATTGGGTCTTGAAATTTGCTATGATCTGGAACAAAAAGACTCTGTTCTTAATATCTCAAAGAATTTCTCGTCGTTGGTTTATACTCTTGGTTCGGAAAACTGGCACTTTATGAGAGGTTTCTACTTAAAATTAGCACACCACTTTTCGGTATGTTATACATTTCGATTACCCTTGTGAAGTTGGGACCTATAAAACCTAACTATATAACTTAAATTCTTAAAACAAAATCTATAATATATAAATTTATACTAAAAGGTTATAGATCAGGGATGCTAAGAACATTTTTTCAAAATCAACAAAAATTAAATTTTAGGAGCAAAATGCTAATTTTTTATTATATTTCTCATAAATTTGACAAAATTTCGCTCAAAATCAGATTTGACACTGAAAAATCAGCATTTTGCCAGATTTGACATCTCAAAATCAGCACTTTTCTGAAAGAATCAGCACTTGGCACCCCTGTTATAGATTTTGTAGAAACTAAAGTTGTGATTTTGCGGCTATTCAATTCTGAATAGCTTCAATGGCATGAAAAAAGTTGAAAATTTTTTTCTGACAATAACCCCTTTAGCGTAATTTTTAACGAGGAATCCAAAAAGTGCACTCAGAATCGTAAAAACATTTTCTTGACACTGTTTAGAGCAAAGTTTAATAGTATAACATGTGATTCTTGTTCAAAATTTGGGTCGTTGAGATAAAAGAACGTCGATGCACTTAGTGAATGCAAAGATACAACGCTGAGATCTGGTTTCAAAGATTATAGAAAACTTCCTTCAAACTGCAGCCGCCAATGTACATGTTTGTACAAGTAGAAACATGTATTGTTTCTCGTAAGTTATCAGGAAACGAACAAGAATTGCATGTTATATTATTTTCAAGTTATATGAACTTTTCTCAAAACAGTTTCAGGGAAGTGTTTTTACACTTTGGGCGTGCGTTTTTTGAATTCCTCGTTAAACATTACGCTAAAGGGATCATTTTCTGAAAAAAATTCAAATTTTTTCAATTTATTGGGGTCCCTAGACTTGAATAGCCCTTTGGTTTTAGCCTTCTGTTCGCACAATTATGGCCAGCTCATTAGCCGAAATTGCTAAAATAATTGGAACTGAGCTTACGGAACAAGACTTGCTCACACTATTCGAAAGCTACTTGAGAGACGATGCCGATGTTCGAGCTGGTTTGGTCAAGAATTTATCCGAGTTTTTTAAGGTATCTTTGACCTTTAATAAACCATAACATATATAGGCAAGAGGTCAGTACAATGACAAATTTGCGAGGCTATCTAAATTTTTTTTCTTATTTGTGAGGTCCTACATAATTTTTGTTTAATTTTGCGATGCGGGGGGGGGGGAAGTATTTTGGGGAATTTTTTTCGATCTTTAGCAAAAAAAGCTTTGTAGGCGAAAAATTTGATTGAAAAATGCTTGTTTTTAAGCTGAAAATACTCAGAAAATTGCAATTTTTGTTGAAAAAAATTTTAGTCAGTTTTTGATCAAAAAATTTTTGGACTAAATCATAAGGGAGGACCAAGGGGAAGATTTTTTCAGTTTTGAGGGCAAGGTCTTCCCATAATTATGACGCGAAAAATTTGTCAAAAATCGAAAAATACGTCGAAAATTGAAAATTCGTCAAAAATCGACCATAATTGCATATAAGAAATTTTACTTATTTAATACTATTTTTAGATTGTTTCTGAAGAAGTACGTGAAAGGCTGATCATTCAATTAAGTGGATTTATGGAAATTGAGGTTCATCGAAATTGGCGCATTCGATTCGAATTGTCCCGGTAATTCTTATATAACTTTCTAAAACTCTCTGTTTGTCCCCTACTGTAACTTAACGCCGACTTTGCCGGTTTCGATGCGATTTTTTAAAAATGAATCCGAAAAACGCACTCCCGAAGCGTAAAAGCACTTCCTTGACACGGTTTTGAGCAAAGTTTTTACACTTTGGGGGTGCATTTTTTGTATTCCTCGTTAAAAATTGCGCTAAAGGGGATCATTTTCTGAAAAAAATTCAAAATTTTTCACGTTATTGGGGTCCCCAGACTTGAATAACCACAAATTTTCTTTTAGTGAATGTATACAGCTTTGTCGACTATTATCGCCGCATCAAGTGAATGAATACATTGCACCTTTATCTATGTTACTTGCAAACGGTAAAATTTTGATGGAAAGGTTGAAGGTATTTGGCGAAAATCTATTATTTTCTCTGCTTGGAATTTAGCAGTTGTATCTGAATTTATTTCAGATTCAATTGCAGATGTCCGCTTACAAGGCGTGGAGTTATTGGCTGAAATCGTGGCAATTTTTATTTGCTCAGATGCTCCCATTTCATATGTTCAAAGCCTGTTGGATGATTCGCGAAGAAGCTTTATGAAGTCTAATTCCTATCGTCGACGTCAAAGGTTTTTTTTGCTCTTTTATGCTGTGTTCAAACATGTCAAAAAGTTGTGAAAAAATGTAACTTTGCCTGATTTTCAATAAAATCGTGAATCGTTTCAATAAACACGATTTTATTGAAAATCAGGCAAAGTTACATTTTTGACAATTTTTTGACATGCTTGAACGCAGCCTTAAAAGCTGATTGTTTTTATAGCTGGGGAAATTTTATGCAAGCAATCCTACAAAAGAATCTGCTTCACAACGAGCAGTTCATGCTACTTTTTGAAGATGATCTCATTGAAGTCTCGCGAGATAGTAAGTTTTTGTGATGTTTAATGTTAATGTTGTGTGTTTGAGAAATTTCATTTGTTCGTTTAACTACCTGCCAGATTGTACGCTATATTGAACACGAGGTGCTGGTGAAATACGAAAGAGTTCTCGAAAGAATAGTGTCTTTGGCTTTCTTTGATGNGCGAGATAGTAAGTTTTTGTGATGTTTAATGTTAATGTTGTGTGTTTGAGAAATTTCATTTGTTCGTTTAACTACCTGCCAGATTGCACGCTATATTGAACACGAGGTGCTGGTGAAATACGAAAGAGTTCTCGAAAGAATAGTGTCTTTGGCTTTCTTTGATGATGATCTAGAGGTTCAGCTGCAGGCGAGAATTATTTTGGATGCCGTTGATCCGGATTCTAATGGTGGGTGCATCCCTAGAGGGACCATTATGATTTTCAAAAAATATTTCCAAAAATTTTGGGCAAAAACATAAGGAGGTACCCTTAAGTTTTGACTTTTGCTTCGATTTTATTGAAAAATTTGAGCACCGTAATCCGAAATAGCGATTTCGACGCATCGCCACTCTCTGTTTAAACCTGCGAAATATTCTAATTTCATTTATTTTAAGACCAGTATACCTAATTTTTGTTTTTAGAAATCGACTTGACAGAGTGGAAGCGAAAAGTGAAGGAGCGTGAGGTAACCTTTCTTCATCTTTAAAGAAAATTTAATTGGATTAAAATCTTGGCGTGAATAGATTGAGCTTACCAATGAGTATCATAAGTGGGAAAACAGGGGGAGGGGGTGTGATGCTGGGTTTGGGTCCCTACAAATTTTTTGCGATTCGACGCGCTCCGCGCGTCGAAAATTTGTTGATTAAAGTCCTTGCAAGGAATTCTCATCTGGTGCAACATCTCTATGATCAAAAGCTCTGCGGGATTTTTAGTTAGGCAATGGGTATAAAAATACCACAACATCCGGATCCCCCTGGGAAGAAAAATTTTGAGCTACAGGCCTTCCAACATACCACCTATATACAAGACATATACTATTGGTTTTTTTTAGCATATCTCGGTCATGTTCAAAGCTTTTCATAATTTTTTTAAAATTGTTTCTCGCAGCTTCTAGCAGAATTCGCAAAAATCTTCCAAAAAATTTTTTACCGCTAAAAAATATATTGGATTTTTTCTGAACATCCTGTATGGGAGTCTGGCTACCCCCACTGCTTTCATATGTAACTGCTGAGGAGAGAACAGCTTACAAATTCATACAACTTCTTTTATCAAAGTAAGAAATTCAAATATTATTTTTAGAATACTATGTGGGAAGAAATCAAAGAATTTCATCGCAAACGCAATGTGTAGATCTTCAAATAATAATATTCTTTTGAGCTATTGTATTTATGACGTTAGTTCTATTCGTTCGGTAATTGTCTTAACTAAATCTTGTGTATAGGATAATTGTAGTTTTGAAAACATTTATGGTTTAAAAATAAAGGATTTTGCTGACAAGAAATTATGCCCTGTACACAGCATCTTATGTATTACTTAATAGTAATACTATTTATTAGCCCAAACCTGGTAAGGGGTCAGAGAAATTTCAAAATCGCTCAATTCCTTCAGAAATCGATTCTCCATATTGAAAAACCTATGTGTATAGGAAATCAGGCAGTTTTGCTTCAATTACGAGCACTTTTCTCCAAGGTTCACAATTCCTACCCAATTAGTAATACAGAAGAAATTGTGATCCTTGGAGAAAAGTGCTGATTATCCGGCACATTCATTGCTAGTTAATAATATTTCAATGTATCTTATTTTTGATCAATACAATTTAAAAAATCCTTTATTATAATACAATACATACACCTTTAATGCAATATACACAGTTATTTGGTCATACACATATATTCACAAATGACAAGAGCCATGAATACCTAGATCTTCTTGGGAGGCAGCATCGCGGTGCGCACACTTCTCCAAACTTTTGCACGCTGACTAACACCAGGCTTCTCAAAAATGTCATCTCCTTCCATGAAATGGTGGTCATAGAGATCTTCCAGCGCAGTCACTAACGGATCGATGTAGTTGATGTAGAGACGAAGAGCGCCACGCGTCTGCGGTACAACCAAGTACAGGATAAAAGTCACCTAAAAAAGATGTTAAAATGAGTTCCCCAGTTCAGATCATTGCTTCAAAATGTCATACCTTAAGTAACCAGTAGATTGGCAAGTATCGCATGAAAGTATCTGCTACACAGTCCACACACGTAAAACAGGCGAACACGACCCAATAAGTGAGCCACTCCACATCATCGTCCTTTTTCTCAGTGCGAATTGCCAAAACTGACTTATAAGCAGGATATGCGAAGCCGATCAAGTTGCAAATGAGTTGCGCCATCTTTCCAAAAATCAGGTACAGGGCCACGCATGTAATACCAACATATGCGACCTAAAGAAATATTAAATTCTTGCTCGAGCACCCAAATTGACTTACATATTCCCGCTTACAGTGAAGGCTTCTCTCGATTGACTCTAAAAATCGGCGAGCTACAGGATAAAGCATCTCTTCGTCGTAGAGCATCTTGACAAACTCCGACTGAACATCTTTGATCGATACAACGCGAACTTTCGGTTCATTATGAATCTTACTTCGACGGTGAGATCGGGACTTCGGTCTTTCCATCTTTCTTCCTCTGTTTTGTTTCGTTGCTTTATTTATTCCAACTTCCCAGATGAAACTTGCTTAATGTTGATCGGTAAAGAATATTACTTCTTCCTTTTTATATAGAGTACGCAAAATTCGCATAAGTTTTTATGAGGGTCGCCGCAAATAGTCTCAACGTCGAGACGAGCGCAAATAGCGCGCAAATTGTTTTTTGTTGAGACGCAATGCTTTGGGACTTTGTAAGACCATGTAAGTCGTTGAAATCCTTTGCACTCATGTAAAAGTTACGGAACAAGGAGCAAAAGTTACGTGATATGGGGGCAAAAGTTACAAAAAACTGAAAATTTTTTGGCATTTATGCACTATCCCCCCTAGGGGGGGGGATAGTGATCGATGTTTTATGTACCTTTTTATATGTATATTCTACAATTTGATATTTCAATAAAGAATTTACGATTTTATTGTTTTCTCCTTGTTATTAATAAAGTCTATTAGAATGTCATATATTACCCTTTTCATGCCTAGATTTATACAAAGTGTCGGCTATGTGGCAAGTCGCGCATAAGTCATCTTGAACGGTGAAGATTCGATCGCCGGGGTTCGAAATTTTGTAAAGTAGCGAATCAAAAAAAGTTGTTAAAGCAAACCCCCCCCCCCTTAAACTTACACGAAAAAATTTTGTCTGTCAGTTTCGGTTTTGACCCTATACAGATGATTCTATCTCTAGGGGATACCTTATCTGTATTGAGGTCAAGATCGAAAAATAATGAAGGCAAATTTTTTTCATGTAATTTTAAGGGGGTTTGCTTTAACAACTTTTTTTGATTCACTACTTTACAAAATTTCGAAATCTGAGGATCGAACCCTCATCGTTTAAGATGGCTTTTGCGCGACTTGCCACTTCGCTACATAGATGACATTTAAATAAATCTAGTCATATGTATAAATCGTGTTTACCTAAAAGAACACAACACCATTCAAAGATAGAATGACTGAAATTTTTGATAACAAGAACAAAGCGCCGTTTATGTTATATATTTTTTTACCATATAAATTTATGATAAAACCAACCTGTGTTCGCTGTCTTGTACATTGCCTCACACAAACGAGCAAGATCAATCTATTTACAGTACTTTTAGTGTTAATAATCGAAAGTGTTCTTAGGGTGGCTCTATCTCTAGGAAGTCCATCAGGATCTGTACCACTATTAACGTTATTAGTATCATCGTCAAATTCGTCTTGGTCTACAACTTTATAGGGAGTTTTATCGCCGGCATCTTCTTTTAATAAAACATAACCTTCAAGAAGAATAAAATAATTTAGGAAAATCAACACATTTGCTAATCGATACAACATGAGTGAGGAGGAGGGATTATTGATTTTACATACATACTCGAGGAAAATGATCAAGAGAAAAAGAGTTGAGCCTAGCCATGAGGGAAATGATCAAAGCTCGGTACTACTAAGTAGTGATGGGTCGAAATCGGTTCTCAAAATTATTTTCATAAAAGTGGTCAAAATAAGAGTTGTAGAACGCAATTTCTGTGTTAATTTTGTTTTTTACATTTTTCATAAAAAGCTAAAGAAAAAATTTTGAGAACCGATTGCATTCGATTTCGACCCATCACTACTACTAGAGATGTATTTAAAAAAGAAAGACGGCATTCTTTAGGGTCGGCACAAGCTAGCACATTCCATCGTACTGAACGCAAGCAAAAGTACGATGCACACCACCCCCATATACAAGAAAAGTTGATTGGCGGAAAGATTTAAAAAAACTCGACGTCATTCTATAGAATAGTATCTGAATAACAACTTTTGCAAAGCCGGAAAGCGGGGGAATCGTCACTTTTCGAGGAATAGAAAAAATAAAAAAAATAGTGTTTTTTAGCGTTTCCGTTGAAATCAAGGGGGTCCAAAAACACCTTTATTTGACTTCTTTCTTCGAAATTTCGAAGAAAGAAGTCAAATAAAGGTGTTTTTGGACCCCCTTGATTTCAACGGAAACACTAAAAAACGCTATTTTTTTATTTTTTTCTATTCCCCGAAAAGTGACGATTCCCCTGCTTTCCGACTTTGCAAAAGTTGTTATTCAGACACTATTCTATAGAATGACGTTGAGTTTTTTTAAAATCTCTCCGCCATTTGAAACAGGGGTGGTGTGCGATGGCCCACAGGCTATCGTACGATCGTAAAATTACGAAAAAGTACGATGAAATTCGCCACAAGCTTTCGTACGTTCGTACGACGCAGTACAATAGCATCGTACGAAATTTGTCATATTTTTATCGTACGACGACATTGTACGATAAATTCGTGTCAATATACAAACCATTTCAAACGAGTTCAAGACGAAAACGACCAATTCGAGACGGCGTCTCGAAAATTCGATTTTTTTAATATTTCAAAAAACAATAACGTACGATAAAAGTACGACGGCTCATCGTACGAAATTTCATCGTACTCGTACGATAGCTTGTGCCGTTGCTTGTGATTAGTACGATAGCTTGTGACGACCCTTATAGCTCGACGAACAAAACAACACCAAATTGATTCAATTTGATAATTGTTTTGGGTTATTAAAACGAAAACCCTGAATCAGAGTTTTCGTTTCAATAACTCAAAATAATTCTCAAATTGGATCAATTTGGTGTCGTTTTGTTCGTCTCGTCGAGCTATAAAGAATGCAGTCTTTTTTTAAATACATCCAATAATTAAGCGTATTTTTAAAAAATAAAAAATTCAGGGTTTTCGTGTCAATACTCCAACTAATTCAAATCGCTTTACAACGAGTCGTTTTGCAATACAACGAGTTGTAATGCATACGAACGTATTTTATTTTGACCCATGTTATAAACAAAAACATTGTAATTTTTTATGAGCAAACTAAGTTCGGTAACAACGGGCCGTTTAAAAACGGTAACGTTACCGATTTTGTACAGCCGTGAAAAAATTTGGCACTATAACTTTCGCCATGAATCTCGCCACACTAACTTTCGCCACTTACGTGTCAATAACATACTTAATTTCAGATCAATTGAATTGCCTGATTTGCAATAAATATGTATATTGACACGAATGTGGCGAAAGTTACGTGACGAAAATTATAGTTTTTTGGCAACGTGGCGAAAGTTATAGTGCCAAAAATTTACATATGAGAAGAAGAAATTTTCAAGAAAAAATAAACTTATTACAAAGTTTATGATCATTACAACAACAAATTTTCCCGTTGATTTCTTTGTCATTGATTTTGAAGCACCCCTTTTTCTTTTCTGTCTTTTCATTTCCAAGAAACTTCTAAAAATTGTGTGTGCATTTTCAAAAAAAC
>OZJO01013481.1:0-13076 GCA_900406225.1 Acrobeloides nanus | reverse complement strand
TTTAATAAAGATATCGGCTTCAAATTCTGGCAATTTTCCACTTTGTGACGTCACAAATTTCTCGGGCCCACCCACCCTCTGTCACGCGGACATACTTTCTGGACGTTCCCTTAGTTGGAGAGTAAGGACGGGGCTACGGTGACCGGATGGACCCGTGGACTTTACCTCTCCCCCAGAGCGGTCAAAAACAAAATTTGTAAACAATATTTACTGGGGGCCCATACAAAGAATTTTGGGAATATTTATGCATAACTGAAAAACTTCAATATTAAATTTGTAGAATTTCACTCATTTTTGTAATTTTTTCTGAGGTTAAAGGTGCCGGGCACATGTGCCCGCACGCCACATATTCGAATGTTTAACGTATTTAGAATGTGTGCCCATGGGCACATATGCCAAGATGTGCTATGGACACATGAGACGTGACGTACAGAGGTTAAAATATTGTGCCCGACACATGGAACATGTGCCGGGCCATGCTCCAGGCACATGTCCCCGGGCCTTTATCCTCTGCACGTCACGTCACATGTGTCCATGGGCACATCTTGGATATGTGCCCATGGGCACACATTCGAATATATGACGTATGGGCACATGCTCCCGAACATGTACCGGCACCCTTAACCTCAGATTTTTTATCAAGATTTCATCTTTAAGGACTACCTTTATTTGGAGATGGAATTAGCCGCTGAATATGCTCCTCAAAATCTATTTTGTTACGCCCTCGATTTTCATGCCAAACCGAAATTCAAAGAAATGGTGCGAAATTTAGCTCGTTGCTTGCCAAATGTTTTCGTTTTAGAAGAAGAGTTTAAAATTGTCGGAAGGAGTAAAAATATGAATTGGGCACATATAAAATGTTTAGAAGAGCTAAGAAAATTTAAGTGGGAATATGCTATTACGCTACATGTATGATTTTTTTATAAACTTTTAAGTAGGGCTGCGCGTTGACCTGCAGAGTTGATGGGCGGAGTTTTTTCAAAATTTTTTTTGCGGGATGGGGTTTTTAAAAGCTTGCGGGCGAGATCCCTCGGGTTTTTTGCGGGGTTAAAAAGGTTAAATTTTGTTGTTAAAAAATTGGTTAAGACATTTATAATGTATAAAATCGTTAGTTTTTCCATGCATCATAGATGATAAAAACTTTTGTAGAGTAAACAAGAGTTTTAAGCAAAAAATGACCCGAAAATTGAAATTTTTGGTTAAAAATGGTCAAAGGTCAATGAAAAAATCACTTAAAAACGGTCGATTTTGTCAAATTTTCGATGAAAGAAAGACATTGCGGGGTTATTTGTGGCGCGGGGTTTTTTCTTAAAAAATAGTGCGGGCGGGGTTTGCGGGACGAGATCCCGTCCACACAGCCCTACTTTTAAGCCCTGTCTGTTTTCAAAAAGTTATAATTTTGAAACGATTGATATACTATTAAAATTTTGAAAAATCGCTCTAAAAGTTCAAAAATCCGTATTTTGAAAACACTTGAAATTTAAAAAAATGAATTTGAAAATTTTCCACATGTTAATCTCACTTTATAAATTCACTGGAGCGCGTTCGAGCTGTTTAACATTACTCCCGCCTAGGTTCGAACTTTCGAGATGTTGTCTCTTAATTTTAGAATCATGACGTTTTGCTCAAAACAAATCGTGAACTTGTACAAATCTTCAAATGGCTTGATGATACAAACGACATTTTAGTAACACCACCCTTTCTATATAGAATTAATTTAAATTTGAGCTGGACCTTCGAAGATTTGAGGCTGTTTCAAAATAGTATTTTTTAAAAATTTTTACATAAACTTAAATTTATTATAGCTTCCAAAAACTACGCCATTTCAAAAGATCATGGAAACAAAACTTCACCGAGCATGCGATTTGCTAATGGCTATGATCAATGCTCACTTTCGAGGGAGTTTGTTGATTATCTATTTGGTGAAATGGATCCGACTATATTGGTGCACCAATTGAACAATGGTCATTTTGGTTCAAACGAAGTTTTATTTGCAACTTTGCATAATACGGATGAATTAAATGCGCCTGGAGGTTTTAGCCACATTTGTTTAGATCCTTCGAAACAACCATATGATTCGAGAGCTAATCATATTACTAGGTAAAAAATTTATTTAAAAATCAATAACTCATTGGGCAAAACAGTGTAAGGCAGGATTTATACTTCCGTTGCGACGCCTCGCAGAGCAATTACGTTTATAGTGCGAACAATTTTTTCCATATCGTTTATAGTTGCGTCGCGCGACAGTCTGCGACGTCGCAAGTGTTGACCACGCGACAAGGCCGAGTGGCAAAAATTTGGCTCCAAGCGGGATTCGAACCACGTGATCAAAAAGTCGCTACTTTGTCACTGCACAACCAAGACTTGTTAATGGATAAACGTCTTTTCAAACCAAGTACTAGTGACACGACGCGTCGCGTGACAGATTATAAACGCCAACTTGCGATAAAGTATAAATGGTGCCTAAGGAAACAAGATGTTTGTTTTGTCTTTGCGAGTTCAAGCCATTCATAAGTTTATGAAACGCTTGAAATAAGAGTTCAACAAATCTAGCAAACACTTGAAATACAATTTTTGTAGACCTCTGAAATAATTGGAATAAATTTTTTAATTAAATAGTTTATGTTTTAGATATAGATATGAAGATTCAAAAACAAAACAAACGCCGCATTTCTTTGCGCTATCTTCTATTCATTTTCCCTTTTTTCTGTGACAATCGAAATTCTAATCGATTTCGAAATTTTAAGCCAGGATTCTAGATCGCGATTTTTTTATATTTTTCCCAAAATGACCATTTTCTGAGGGGTTTCAGCTTAAAAATGCAGTTTTAAGATGATAAACCCTCAAAAAAGATGTTCGGTGAAACTTTTGAAAATTTTTGTGGATACCTAAGTCATACTTATACTAAAAATTTTAGGCTAACAAACTGGATAGACGGCGAAAAGTGCATCTCTAAAATCTTTCGAAACAACATTTGTATTTATGGTGTCGAAGACATTAACCGTCTTATAAAATTACCTCATTTATTTGCTAATAAAATTATGCCAGAAGCGGATTTTGTCGCACTTACATGTTTGTATGAAAAACTGTTCAACATGACTTATATCAAGCAAGATCATAACAAAAAGTTAGATGAAAAATTTTATAAAAATCTTGCAACAGTAAGAGGATTTACATCTCCATTATAAAAGTATAATAATTTAGGTTCGATATAAGAAAGAAAAGAAGAAATATGGCTATGTTTATCTTGCTAAATTTAATTGTTCAACTCCATTTGCTCAATAAAGTCAATTTATTTAAGGCACCCTATCTGTAAGATTCGACTTTTGCCCAATAGTAAGGGGACCTAGAAAAAAAGTGTCTCAAAAATTTTTGAAAATAAAAAATCTTAAAGTATATATGGCACTTATTGGAAAAAATAAAAGAATTTTGGCGCGAAAATCTAACCCCTCCAAGATACAGGGTACTCAATTTTCTACTTTTTGCCCAAATTTACCCTTTTTGTAATGCGCATAACTCGGTGTTAAATTTTGTCTTACAACGACTCTTTAGATATTTTTAGTTTGGAAAATTTCCAAGAATATGAATCATACATGTACAAGGTCTTAGGAATGGTTGCTCCGATGCGCTATGACTCTGGACCCTCACCCAAAACCTGGTTTAAAATTATGAAAAATCTAACAAAAAGCTATAAATTTAGCAATAAAAATGGTATTTTGATTATAAAGCAAAACAAGCGGCATGAAGCATGTTAAAAAGATTCATAACGCATCAGAACGGCATAGAGCATATGTAAAGATTCATAGCGTATCAAGTAAGCTCACCCGTCTGGTGCGCTATGAATCTTTAAGTTTCTGGTCGATGCGCGATACATGGTTTAGGAATCTCCCTCCCCTTGTGCATGTATGATATGAATAATAGCTTAAGAAAATTGTTTTGATACAAATTTAATTTAAAATTAAATGAAAATTTTATGTATAGTTAGAGAGAAAATTTTCCAAATTTTTTATATATCATTCCTCGAATTCTTTTATCCTTGTACCAGTCACATTATACCTTCTAATATGAATATCATAAGGTAAAGTACCCCTTATATGAGCAATATTAAACAAGCTCATCAAGCTCATGCCGTTATCTTCTTTTTCAGCCACTCTCTTAAAACAAGAACTATTATTCTTTTTTTGTATTAGAAAGTGCACCTCGGCTACGCTAATCAGCATGATTAGTTTACTCATCCGGCTCATAGCTCCAAAAACATTTAGATGGGGTGAAAATTTTTGTACAACTAGTGACAGTGCACTAATATACTTTGCTTTTGCTTGCTGAAGAAATAAAATGGTCTCTTGGCTCAAGCCAGGCACTAAACAAAAATTTAAAAAAGAGAAAAATTGAGCCTACCGGGGCTTAAAAAACAGATAACTCGTAAAAGTATATATTCAGTTTCAGTAACTTTCATTTCTATGGCAGGTTGAACAAATTCATTCATCATAATCTTCACTGGTTCTTCACATATCAAGAGTAAGCTAGATTAAAATGAGTTATGAATATTGACAAAAAATTGATCTAACTCTTTGTCCATATATGCCCATTCCGATTTATCACCTGGAAAATAGCTGCCACCACTAAAGACGATGCCATTGAAATTTCTCTCGACAGATTTATAACCCATGGTAAGCCAAGTAATTGGGATGCAACGTCCAACGAGTAAAATTTCCTGTTAAATAATGAATAACACAGGTATTATAGTAAAAATATTTAGGGCCTTGATGTTCTCAGAACATCAGTCAATTGAAAATGTGTGGGGGAGCAGTGGCATAGGGAAAAGGCATACATGTTCAAAGGGAGCCGCGGACTAGAGGAGGGCACCACCACAAAAACATAATGGGCCATGTCATTTTTTAGATTTTCGGCATGTTAAGAGGGTGGTACTTGCCAAAAAAATTTTCAAAAAATTAGTCAAATCAAATGTTTGAAAACCCAAGTCATTGCAAACACTAGCACTACTTCAAAGCTGAAATTAGAGAAAAGTTATTTAGTGACCAAATGGTGTAATCGTCTGGTGCTCTGCCAAAGATTTCAGTATATCTTAACTAGTAAGGGTTCGGTTTCTTTGCATCCAAAAGATTTTGCAGAAATCAGAGATCGATCGGAAATCGCAACATTTATCTCGCTATAGTCTGTTTCAGCTATCGGGCAAAAAAGTATGATACAGTGTAACAAAGTGGTAAATCTCTCGTTTTGCACTCCAAAGGGCGAAAAATTCTATTCCTTCAAAAATGAATGAAAATTTTTGCCTAGGGGTATTTTTATGCGAGGAATACGAATTTTAGGTTATTTTGTTTTTTGAACTTTACCACTTTGCTATGATGTATCAAACTTTTTTGCCCGACCGCTGAAACAGACTATATCGATGATTACCTTATCTTGTTCATTCAATTCTTTTATCTCGTGCACATGACTTGCCCAATCAAAGTAAAGTGCTGCACATCGGCACCATACGTATTTAAACATTGCACTGCTAGCACGAACTTTTGGATCCCATTGCATCTAAAAGGACCTTATTATTGTTAAAAGGTTAAAAGTAGTTGTGTATAGGGGAGCAGGGGTGACAGCCCCAAATTTTTTCAATAAAAATGTCAATTTTTCAAGAAAAATCATAAAACTGGCTATTTTTAACCAAAAAATGTAATTTTTTGGCTATAAATGCCATTTTTGGGGGACTTTGGCGCCCTCACATATTTGCACCGTCACTTGTGCACCCGACAAATGCGCGCCGACATTTGCTCAAATGTCGGGGCGCAAATGTTGGTGCGCAAATGTCGGTGCGCATATGTCGGGGCGCAAATGTCGGCGCGCATATGCCGGGGCACAAATGTGAAAGTGCAAATGTCAGGAGCGCAAATGTCCCCCACTCCGATTTTTATATGGCGTGGAGAAAGCCATTTTTGTCAATAAATTTTTTAGCATATATACCGCAGTTCTATGACAAATCTGTCCAGGTTCTTTAACAGCAATTTTCTGAGGTACATTCAATGAGCATTTATCATCAAACTCTTTGGTTAAATGAGTCATATCTATCTCGGAATAAGCATCACATAATCTAGAAAAAATTTCATGTCAAATTTTTACAACCTTACCTTTCAACTAAGCTATAATATTTTGTAATAGATTGAAAATCGTTAGCATTATATTCAGGGATAATTTCTAAAGTCCCAAGTGCTTGAGCTCTATCTCGTACCTAAACACTTAATTATTGATTGATAAATGTTTTGTCTTACAAAGAATTTGCTCGCAATAATAATATTTTCAATTTCTATTTCCATATTTTGGCAGTAATCCAAATTGCTTGAGGTGTTTTCATGGTGATAGTTTTTTGTGACTATTACAAGTTCATTGGCGGTTTGCCTGTTGTCCAATTCCTCGATGACTGTAATTGGGTCATGTTTTTTATTGTCCTTCCTATCACCTTTTACCACTAAAATTATAATGAGGCTTATTTTATTAATCAAAAATTTTGTAAACTTACATAAAGGACTCATTCCAACTTTTAGGCATTTTTCAAACCGACATGCTTTGCATAAGTTTCTGTTATCTAAATTTTATTTTTATTTATTTTTTAATTTTCTGATACCTTTAGAAACGACACATCTTCTAGCATATGGACATGTGTATAATTTATTAAATCGTACTGTTCTACGAAAAAATCCTTTACATCCACTAAAATAAAAAGGGCTTTATTGGTAGTTTGATGTTTTGAAACTTGACATTTCGAAACTTTTTATCTTTTTGAGGATTTCTCCGGAAATACAAAGCCAATCCTGATAGTTTTGGTGCCGTTAGAAAGCTGGATTTTGTAGCAATCGAAGATATCAAAATCATGCCATAACTCTTTCTGACTGCGAAGATATTGTATAATTATTAAAAAATGTCGAAAAAAGTGACATTTTTTACTAACTATGCAATAACTTCTCAACTATAAAAAGTTATGGCATGGTTTTAGTAGTTATGGCATAGTGTCATTCGATTGCTACGTAATCCAGCTTTCTAACGACACTAAGACTATCAGGATTGGCTTTGTATTTCCGGAGAAATCCTCAAAAACATATAAAAGTTTCGAAATGTCAAGTTTCGAAACATCAAATGACCGCTTTTTTGGGTTGATCAATAATTTTAATGCTTGATTGTTGCGTCAAATCTTTACGAAAATAGCTCCAGATTTTCCATCGGGAAATCAATTGCGCGCATTACCGAAACGCGAAAATGCTTTCCTGATACCGATTCAGCAAAAGGGGAGGGCGTATTGAAGAGAAAATAAATCAAAATCAGAATTTATTAACTAATAATTTTCGCCTAAAAACCTGGGGTTTCTATGCGGGGAATCGATTGAGCGCATTTTCGCACTTTGAAAACACTTCCCTGTTCCTGATTCAGGAAAAGGGAGTGAGTGTATTGAAGCGAAAATGAAAATATTTCAGAATATAGCCGGAAAACCATTTAACTATTGGATTTTCTAGTCGGGGAATCGTTGTACAATTTTAGAGACATTAAAACGCTTCCTTACCCACGATTTTTTTAACGAGTGCTAGCGTTCACCCTAAACGTCTCGAACTTGAATTCGAGACGCGAAACGTCTCGAATTGGAAACGAATTACAACTAATTCGAGACGCTAAACGTCTCGAACAGCAATTCGAGACGTTTAGCATCTCGAGCCACCTGTTCGAGACGTTTAGTGCACAGCCTAAGAAAATTTTGATTTACTTTTAGCTTATTTTTGAATTTTACACCTATGGATTTTTTTAAATTCGAGTTTTATTTCGGGGGACAAGGCGCATTCTGATTAGGTCAGACTACCTGCAACATATACTTCCATAGTGATAAGTACCGGTGTTATCTCCACAAACATAGCAAAAAGTCCCTTTTCTACTTTCAAGAATATCACTAGGTTTAATATCCATTTGTATTATCAACTTAATTGTTAATTAAAAGTTATACATATTAAGAAAACAATTAACTACACTTAAGCCTTATCACAGGACTTGAAGCAACGTAATAAATCTGATAAATAAATTAGTTGAAATTTTTGTTTAAAGAGTGTTTAGCCTGAAACTTTTAAGAGTGATAGGAAAATACATTTTCGAAAATCTCACAAGGTTGTTTCACTTACATAGCCTTTTCAGGTCATGTATCAGGCAATGTAAATAAGATTAGGTGATAGATATACATAATATTCAACAAATAGACTTAAAACGTACAAAATAAGCGACCTTGGAAACTTGCAAAAAGCTTTTCCTATCAAACTAGAGTCTAGTGCCTCAATGTAAATAAGCTTAGGTGATAGATTTGTGAGTGCAATACAAGTACTTGTAACATAGATATTTCCAGTCATTCCAATTTTATTAAGGGCGCTAGACGTGCGGAAATCGCATTTCCGGATGATTAGCGTCCGGAAATAATACAATTTCCGGGTATTATAGATTTTAAAACGAGCATTTGACAACGCAAGACGAGCTTTTGGCAACGCCAAAAGTTTAAAAAAAGTGGCGCTGCCAAAAGCTCTAGTACCAATTTTCGGACGGATAGCGTCCGGAAATCGTCGTAAAATGCGTTTAACGACTGCTAGCGCGCACCCTAAATACCCTATTGAGATATTCTCAGTGATATAAGCATAGCGGGCTCAGGGTTAATTCTTACTCCGATGTAAGGAAATATTTTTTTAAAATTTATCCACGCTCCGCGCGTCAAAATTTTTAAGTTGGCAACTCCCATAAAAAATTTTCTGACTACGTCAATGGGTATTATCTTAAATTAAAATAAACAAGTTTATAGTGGAACATATGTAACTATAGTAACTTAAAGAACCTGAATAGTGATTATATATTTCCTTTAGATGCTGACACATTAAAAGCAGACAAAGGAAAGAAACTTAGCTCTTTATTTAGAATATTCTTAACAAAATAGGCATTAACTTCCTGTGCCTACTAAGTGACATAAGCAAGCTATGCCTCTAAAGCATTAGAATCCTGCCACTATAATCCGAATTAAATCTTTTTCATCACAGGAATGCTCGAAAATGTAATGGATTAAGCATTTATTCCCACAAAAATCTTCTATGACCTATGTATTAGGATATAAAGACTTAGATATTATTTATTATTGAGAGAAAATTGTGGCTTTAACCTAGAGTTGAGTAGATATGGCTACAAAACGAGTCATTGCCAAACATGTAAAACCAAAACAATTCTCTTCAAACGTCAATAATAGACTTTAGGCTCTCCTTTATTTTGACATGAATATGTAAATTTTTGTGATTTTTTATCAAGTTTCTGCAAGTTTCAAAAGCACTACACACAATATATTTGGTGTCAACGATTCACACCAACTTTTGAGTTGGGCGGAACACCATCATGGTGGTGTTAATTGCTGCTATTAACACCAGAACCAGGAGACCAAGCGCCTTCAGTGTCAAGAGATAGTCACAAAAAATTTTTGCGTTTTTCGGTTCCATTTTTTAGAATTTTTTCAATTTTATCCAACTTTTCGTTTTTTCCAAATAAATCGATTTTTTTTCAAAAAAAGAACATTTATTGAAAAAGCAAAAATACGGAGACGAGAATCGAACCTTCGCCTTTCCGACTGCAAAACTAACACTTTAACACCTGCGCCATGAAGGCAACGGATTTAATTTCTGAGAAAATACCTAAGTTAAAAAGGCAAAAATGAAAAATTGAATTTTTAGTTTTTTCCAGAGGGGTACGCCATGATTTTGATGTCGTTTTTCTTCTCTCACCGAGCTCTTTCCAAAAATCTAAGTCATAACGGGATTGTACTTAATCGTTTTGATACGAATTTAATTCAAAATTAAATAGAAATCTTTATATACGGCAATTTGTAAAAGTACGACTGCGCCTAACACGCCGAACGGGCACCACACGGGGCGCCGAACACCACAAACGGGTCCCAATTAGGCCTAAGCCTAGGCTTTAAATCGACTTAAAAGCTGTTTACTAGGTCAGAAGAACACTTTCTGATCATTTTTGGAGTATTTTTTGAAAGTTCGATTTTCGACCTATGATGGCCGGATGGCCTGGTGGGTCCAGGAGAGGTTGAAAATCAACCTTCAGATCTTATTTCTAAAAATGATCAGAAAGTGTTCTTCTGACCTAGTAAACAGCTTTTAAGTCGATTTAAAGTCTATTCGAGCAAAATAAAGTCGAATTGCGACTTCCGAAAGTTCGATTTTTCTTAAGAAAAATGGTGTCATTTTTGTTAGGCGTTTTTAACCATGAAGACAAAGGGTTGAGGCCAAAGTTAATATACCATAATTTGCGTCTTTTCACCCTCTGTCAAATGCAAAAAGAGTTATTGAAAAAGCTTTTAACCATACAAAGTTATGACCATTTCTTTGAACCCTAATTTTGACCCCCAACACATTTTGGGCTCTATCTCCCCGAAAATGTTTGATTTTCGCTTCAATACACCGATCCCTTCCCTGAAACAGGGTCAAGGAAACGTTTTCAAGCTTCGGGAGTGCGCGCAATCGATTCCCCGCCTAGAAAAACCTAATAATCGACGATTTTCTCATAAAAATCTGAAAATCTTTGATTTTCGCTTCAATACACCTATCTCACTCCCTGAATCAGGGTCAAGGAAGCATTTTCATGCTTTGGAAATGCGCGCAATAGATTTCTCGCATCAAATTATCCCCCAATAGGGCCATTTTTACGAAAAAAAATTTTTCTCATAAATGGTCGCAGAATGTAACCCCCTTTAAGGGGGTATAAAGGGTTATAGTATTGAAATGGCTGTAGCCAAAAAATTTTCTTTCTGTCCGCCGCTAGGACCTAGCTTAAAAATCTTCATTTTTCGTGTACTTTCACATGCAATAAATTTTTTTCCAAAAGAGGTGTTGCAGCTAGTGAGCAATCCTTGTTAGGCCTGTTTGGGGTGTTCGGCGCCCCGTGTGGTGCCCCGTTCGGCGAGTCGTACTTTTACAAATTGCCTTATATACAGTTAGAGAGACAATTTTCAAAATTTTTTATTATCATTCCTTGAATTCTTTTATCTTTGCACCAGTCGCATTATACCTTCTAATATGAATATCATAAGGCAAAGTACCCCTCATTTGAGCAATATTAAACAAGCTCATCAAGCTCATGTTGTTATCTTCTTTTTCAGTCACTCTCTTAAAACAAGAACTATTATTCTTTTTTGTATTAGAAAGTGCACCTCGACTACGCTAATCAGCATGATTAGTTTACTCATCCGGCTCATAGCTCCAAAAACATTTAGATGGGGTGAAGATTTTTGTACAACTAATGAGAGTGCATTAATATACTTTGCTTTTGCTTGCTGAAGAAATAAAGTGGCTTCTTGGCTCAAGCCAGGCACTAAACAAAAATTTAAAAAAGTGAAAAATTGAGCCTACCGGGGCTTAAAAAACAGATAACTCGTAAAAGTATATATTCAGTTTCAGTAACTTTCATTTCTATGGCAGGTGGAATAAAGTCATTCATCATAATCTTCACCGGTTCTCCACATATCAAGAATATGCTAGATTAAAATAAGTTATGAATATTGACAAAAAATTGATCTAACTCTTTGTCCATATATGCCCATTCAGATTTATCACCTGGAAAATAGTTGCCACCACTACAAACGATGCCATTGAAATTTCTCTCAACAGATTTATAACCGAAGGTAAGCCAAGTAATTGGGATGCAGCGTCCAACGAGTAAAATTTCCTGTTAAATAATAAATAATACAGGTATTATAGTAAAAATATTTAGGGCCTTGATGNTAATTGGGATGCAGCGTCCAACGAGTAAAATTTCCTGTTAAATAATAAATAATACAGGTATTATAGTAAAAATATTTAGGGCCTTGATGAACATCAGATCAATTGATAATGTGGAGTGGGAGAGCAATGGCATAGGGAGAGGGTATACATGTTCAAAGGGGGCCATGAAATAGTGGAGGACACCACCACGAAAACATAATGGGCATGTCATTTTTTTAGATTTTCGGCGCGCTAAGAGGACGGTACTTGTCAAAAAATGTTTTCAAAAAGTTAGTCAAATCAAATTTTTGAAAAACAAGTCATTGCAAACACTAGTACTACTTCAAAGCCAAAATTAGCGAAACGTCATTTAGTGACTAAATGGTATAATGGTCCGGTGCTCTGCCAAAGATTTCAGCATATCTTAACTGGTAAGGGTTCGGTTCCCTTTTCATCCAAAAGATTTTGCAGAAACAAGAGATCGATCAGAAATCACAACATTCATCTCGCTATAGTCTGTTTCAGCTGTCGGGCAAAAAAAGTATGATACAGCGTAGCAAAGTGGGAAATCACTCGTTTTTCACTTAATATCTGGATGACCCCAAAAGAATTTGATCTGAGCGGAATCGAATGGAATGCAAAGCGAGAACTTTACCACTTTTCTATGATGTATCAAACTGTTTTGCCCGTCCGCTGAAACAGAGTATATCGATGATTACCTTATCTTGTTCATTCAATTCTTTTATCTCGTGCACATGACTTGCCCAATCAAAGTAAAGTGTTGCACATCGGCACCATAAGTATTTAAATATTGCACTGCTAGCACGAAATTTTGGATCCCATTGCATCTAAAAGGACCTTATTATTGTTAAAAGTAGTCGTGTATACGGGGGGAGGGGAGAGATGATAGCCCCAAATTTTTTCAAGAAAAATCGTAAAAATGGCTATTTTTAACCAAAAAACGCAATTTTTTGGCTATAAATGCCGTTTTTAGTTATAGCGTGGAAAAAGCCATTTTCGTCAGTAAAATTTTTTAGCATATATACCGCAGTTCTATGACAAATCTGTCCAGGTTCTTTAACAGCAATTTTCTGAGGTACATTCAAAGAGCATTTATCATCAAACTCTTTGGTTAAATGAGCCATATCTATCTCGGAATAAGCATCACATAATCTAGAAAAAATTTCATGTTAAATTTTTACTTCCTTACCTTTCAACTAAGCTATAATATTTTATAATAGATTGAAAATCGTTAGCATTATATTCAGGGATAATTTCTAAAGTCCCAAGTGCTTGAGC
>OZJO01013470.1:0-16402 GCA_900406225.1 Acrobeloides nanus | reverse complement strand
AGGAAAAAAACTAATTTTTACCCGCTCACCCAGTATAAGACTAATTTCTAGAGGCTCTTAGATAGTAACATGTCCAAATCCCCAAAAATTGGGAGAAGGAGCTTTTCCAAAGCTCCTTCTCCCTCGTATATTGGGTTTGGTATGTTAGCACAGGAGCTTTTTGAGTTAAAGCTAATTTATTCTTAAAAAATGGTGATTTTTAGATATTTTTAGCGTAGCAAGATCCCAAAACCTATGTTAACTTATTTCTTTTTGCCAAAAATGAGATGTTTTACCGTTTTGGGTTATGACCAACAATTTCTGATCGTTTTTGAGCGAATATTTTAATGCCTTAAAAATCTACCATTTTTGCTCTGAACCTGGACCACGAGTCTGGACTCAAAAATAAAGTTTTTCAAAATTGGTCTAAAACAATCAGAAATTATTGGCCATAGCCCAAAACGGTAAAACATCTCATTTTTTGGCAAAAAGAAATAAGTTAACATAGGTTTTGGGATCTTGGGGAATACGAATCTGAGGAATTTTTGATTTTGATCACTGGAAGATATCCCACGATGGGCATACCCCGAAAATGGCTCAAAAACTTTGTATTTCTTAAATCGGGATCAGGTAGCATTTTCATGTCTCGGCACAGCACGCAATCGATTCCCCGATTAGAAAAAATTAACACAATCGAAAATTTCGTCAAAAATTGATTTCTATAACCAAATATCAACATTTTAAAATTAATTTGCAACACCCATTTTTTGAAAAAGTCTGTATATTGACACGAAAATATGGCCTATTCTCATAAGACCGATTGAATTGTATTCAGCATACACTCTTATCCAATACCGAAAAACAATTTCATCGAAAACGGATGAAATTAGAGCATTATTTGAGCCGCAAATACTTATTGGACAACCCAATACAAAATCCAGTGTTGAAAGTTTTTCACTCAGAGATCAGATTTTAACTTTTTATATTTTAGAATGCTTCCTAGAACCCAGCTTTGATCCCAAAATAACTGGACAAAATCTTGGCTTTTTGAGATGTGAAGTTTCTAGTGAAGGAGAGAGCATGATATTTCTCGTTGGACTCAATGTAGTATTTGCTGTAACGCCTGGGGATTAAGTCGTGGTCGTAACGACGTAAAACCCTTTTTCATCATTCAAGAATTTCTCATTTTTTATTTTTAAGGAGATGTCTCTTCTTATGTGTATCAAGACATCGATAATGATGATTATCTATGCATTTGTTGTGAGCGAAAGTGCAAGGACAAGGATAAAAGACGAAGTAGCAGTGAAGAATAGCATCATTTTATAACTTTTTAAAAATTTTATTTTTCATTTATAAAATCAAGCGCAATAAATTGAAATTAAGTTTATCATAGCAATTTTTTCGAGTAGAGTGGTCCTTTAAGTTAAAAACGGAATAGATATTGTATGCACGACTTTTTGTGTTATACGTAGGCAAAATAAGCGATTATTACGTAATTCATAATTTGCTACCCATGGTTACCAAGGTTGTTTTACTTTTTACCTAGCTTAAGTAAGAACTCTTGCTCTATTTTTTAAAATCGACTTTTTAAATCAATGAGCAATTATAATATTCTCTGCGACGATGAAAATGTTTGTTATGAAGATAGTTTTTGTAAGGTGACAGTACTTTTTATGTTAAAATTCGCATAAAATACTTTTTAGCTAACACCCACTAATCTTATACTGAAGACCTATTATTTTCCAAGCGGTAATGATAAGACCATCAAATTGACTGATATCCAAATTGTTTATTATAAGAAACAAAAAATTGCACAAGATTTGTTAAAAATTAAACAATGGGGTATGATTTTTTAATTAAAAAAATTTAATATTCAATCAATTTTAAAGAACCAGTTCGAGTAGAAAAAAGTTGCACTTTTTGTTGATATTCGGAAAGTTCATAAAAAATGGAGCATTTTTGTTTTTACGACATGTCCTGAATCGCTAATGGTTTCGAGATAATCGCGTGTGAAGTTGGCGAAATTTGAAATCTGTGTATTACAAAGAAAACAAGTACGTGCATGTTTCTATAGAAAATTTTAACTTGCATCAATTAAAGGTTGTTTATTTGAAATTATTCAAAATTACCTGATTAATCTCTTCAATAAACAACTTTTAATTGATGCAAGTTAAAAATTATAGTAGAAACATACGCGTACATGTTTTCGTTGTAATAAACAAATTTCAAATTTCATCAACTTCACACGCGATTCCTCGAAACCATTAGCGATTCAGGACATGCCGTAAAGACAAAAAATGTTCTATTTTTCATGAACTTTCAGAATATCAGCAAAGAAGGACAACTTTTTTCCACTCGGACTGATATTTTAAGGAATGAATTTTTCAAATATTTGGTGGGGATCTGACAAATTAAGGTAGGCATAAATTAAAAATAAGAAATTTAAAAATTTTTTAGAAGTGTCTACTGCAATAATAAATACAATGTGGTCATTGACACCGGAAAATCCATCAAAAAAGGATTCTCTGTATCGAACATCGAAGAATTTTTAGAGAAATTTAAAGAAAGACTTCCATCAGAAATACTTTTTCTTAATGATCTTCCATAGATTTTATACTTTTTGTAAAATAAGTAAAAATAAAATATTGTAAATTTTGAGGTCAAGAAAATTTTTTCGTCAAAAAATATTGCCGGATTCGTGTTCCACTCATCAAAAATAGGGTATACATTTGTTTTTGGCGAAAAAATAAATAAGGAAGCAGAAGGCAAAAATTCATGGTAGAGGCTCGAACCCTCGACCTATGGGGGTCTAAAAATACAAATTTTCAATTTTTCGGGGGGAAAACGGTGGGATATGTTTTTTAAGGCCCTAAATAGCACTCATTAGTGTAGTAAACTATAGACTGCCCGGCTAGAAAGACTTTCCTGATTATTGGGAGCCGTGGTGCGCAATCGATTCCCCGCCTAGGAAAGTCATAAACAGGCATTTATATTGAAAGTCGAATTTTAGTTCTATTTCTCTTCAATACACCTACCCCTTATCCTGAAACAGAGGCAGTGAGGCATTTTCGACGCCCGGAAATGCGCGCAATCTATTTACCGCGTAGAAAACCCTCATGGAAGTCATTTTCACGGCGGTATCTCACTTCACCCACTGGACAGTTCACCCACCATGGACACTTCCCGCACCGGACACTTCATCCACTGGACACTTTGCTCCTCATAGACACTTCATCCACCATAGACACTTCACCTACTGGACAGTTCATCCACCATAGATACTTCACCAGTGATGTTTCGATTAATCGAATGACCGATTAATCGATTGGATACGATTACGATTAATGAAACGATTAGTCGTTTTATTAATCGTAATCGATTGAAATGATTTTAAAAGAATGAGCTTAAAAGCTTATTCGCGCAAATAACACAAAAAATTTTGGAAAAATATTCTCTAAGGTAGAGACTTTCATGAGTTTTTGAAAAGTTCGATCTACTCCAAAATAACTTTTTTAAAGCATGTATGGCAATTGTAATAACATTTTTTGTTTTGGCATTTAGTCATAAAACTTGAGAAAAATTAGAAAATAAAAAAAAACCATGAAAATTGAGTCAACACCTTGATTACTATAACAAAACACGCAAAAACAAATTGCTTCACAAGGAAACCGCAAGGTCTGCCACAAAAATTTTTCACCGAAACCAAGCTTAAACGATAGAGGGCAACTCAAAACGGTATAATATGTCAAAATTTTGGCCCCATAGGCCCTTTTCATCGAGAAAAAAATAAATAAAAAATTTTTAAAAAAAAATTGTCAATTTACAGGCCTTTTTTCAGGCCTGTAAATTAGCTTTAAAATATCATTTAAAAATGAAATCTTGAATTATGATCATTCTATCATAATTTGTAGTCTCATTCAATAATATTATATATATTTTTTTTTAAAGCCAATTTACAGGCCTGAAAAAATTTTTTCAAGAAAAATAAAAATAGGAAAACATCTACAAGGTCGAATTTAGGGTCTGATAAAATTTTTTTAAATTCTCAAAATCACCCTCGGGGATCGAACCAGAGGGCCCAACGTTGCTTAACTTGCCAGATCGGATGAGATCGCTCTAAACTAGGGTCGGGAAGTTTCTATAATATCTTTCGCTGAAACAGACTATAAAAAATTTTAAATTTTTATTACAAACATTTTTTTACACGAAAAACTACTCCTTATATATCAAAAGTTTGATAATTTTTGAACAAGTAGTAATGGTGCATTGGATGTGTTTTAATCTTTGCAGTTTTAAGACTCGGGTTCTACTTCCGGCTGTGTATTTTTGTTTTTGCATCATTTTTAATTTTTTAAAATTTTTTATTTATTTTTTTCTCGATGAAAAGGGCCTATGGGGCCAAAATTTTGACATATTATACTGTTTTGAGTTGCCCTCTATCGTTTAAGCTTGGTTTCGGTGAAAAATTTTTGTGGCAGACCTTGCGGTTCCCTTGTCAGTTAGGAGTCGAACCTGAGCCTTCTGCATAGGAAGCGAGAGCAAAACAATTGAGCCAAGCAGTCTATTTTCGATGAGCCTTTTAAAATAAAATAAGAACAAAGCTATAATAAAGAGAAAAATTAAAATCGATGGCGCTATTAATTGAGAAACGCTTGAAATTTATTTTTTTTTTAAAGATGTGCCAAAATACCTAAATTTTCAATCCTCAGTGGGGGGAAAATTTAAAAAGTCGTAGAAAAAAAGTTTTTTCTTTTGATATTATAACTAACTGCCAAATGACAATACATAAATAACATTGAAACGAACTTTGTTCGCAACAATGAGAATCACTTTTTGGGACAAGCAATTTTGCAAATTATTTCTTGTTCATGAAAGTCTCTACTCTAAGGGTAAAATTTTGCTATATTATTTGATTAAACATTTTAATTGTAATCGATTGAATCGATTAATATTTTCCAAAATTTTTTGTGTTATTTGCGCGAATGAGCTTTTAACTCATTCTTTTAAAATCATTTCAATCGATTACGATTAATAATACGACTAATCGTATCATTAATCGTAATCGGTTGAAACGATTAATCGTTTCATTAATCGTAATCGAATGTAATCTAATCATAGTAATCGAAACATCACTGCACTTCACCCACCATGGACACTTCACCCACCATAAACACTTCATCCACACAATAGTTGTGTATGTAAAAGTCACATATAAACAACCAAAAATTTCGAACTTACTCATTCGACTAAGCGCTTGCAAAAAGTTTTCAACCAAAATGTGCATCCTATTTTATGAAGATCATGATGTCTTTTTTTGTAAAAAGTGTGTGAAATATCTATGGTGGATGAACTGTCCGGTGGGTGAAGTGTCCAATGGATGAAGTGTTTATGTGGATGAACTGTGCAGTGGGTGAAGTGATTATGGAGGTGAAATGTCCATGGTGGATAATCTGACCATGGTGGATGAAGTTTCTAGTGGGTGAAGTGTCCTTGGTAGGTGAACTGTATAGTGGGTGAAGTGAGATACCGCCATTTTCGCAGAGATTCGACGCAACGTTCAAAAGACTTATTGTTCAAAAGACAAACATTAAAAAAGAGCGCATGTCAATTAGCCTGATTAATCTATTTTGAGAAGAATTTCGGACAAACGTACACGCGGACGGAGAAACCGGCTTTTTAATATATAATTTTCATTGTGTAGTTGACGCCAGTTAAAGCTTTTGTTCGAATAAAAGGAAGTAAAAAATATTTTAAAAATGCTGTGAAGGTAACTATTATGCATAGAACAAATTAGCATGATATGCTTTTTTAATTTAACAATAAGACTGGTTTTTTAAACAATAAGACTTTTAATATGGAGAAATGAAGTAAACATTTTTTTATTAATATGGTTGGCTCAAAATGAGAAAATAACTGATAAGAATGTATGCCTAGGTAATTTAAAAAATAAATAAAATTTATTAATATATGAGCCATAAGTTCTGCTGGGTGATTTAGTTTGCGCACTAACCGTCTCGAACAGGTGATCGAGACGCTAAACGTTTCAAATGGTTCGAGAAGCTAAACGTCTCGAACTTGAATTCGAGACCCAATTGGAGATGCGAAACATCTCAAATTCGAGAGAATTATAACATATTCGAAGCGCTAAACGTTTCGAACAGTAATTCGAGACGTTTAGTTCCCCTTCCCCAGTAAGAAAAATCATCCAAATATACCACTTACTACATGAAAGAAAAAACATTTCAAATTTAACGGGAATTGAACCAGCGCCATACGGTTTTCAATACACATACCTCTTTCTGATTCAGAGAAGATGTATGTGTTTAAAAACAAAAAAATTTTTAAAAAACATATACATCTTCCTTGAATCAGAAAGAGATATGTATTGAAAACTTGAATATTTTCGAAAAAATCGCAAATGATCATTTTTTGGGATATCCTGGAGATGAAATTTTTAAAAAAATTTCATTTTTTGATAGGCAAAATGTCTCCCCTATCACTACGGCGTAGCCGAAAAAAGTGGATTTTTGTGATTTTTGGCACCCGAAAATTTTTTAAAAAAATACTTCTCTAGGGGTAATTTTATGCGGGAAATCGATTGCGCGCCTTCCCGAACCCATAAAATGCTTTCTTGCCTTGATTCAGAGAAAAATTGGGTTTTTGAAACGAAAATTGTTGTCATTTAATATGGAACTCACTTTTCTAAAACTAATTTATGCAAGAAATTGATTGCATGTTCAGGGTCCGGGAATGCGCGCAATCAGTTGAGGTTCTATGATTTCATTTTTGAGGGGCTACTTAGATAAAAACCTCATTTTTCTAAAGAAATTTATCGAATTTTGTTTAAAAATGCTATTTTTCTTTTTCGGTTTGGGGGGGGGGCAACACCCTACCCCTAGACACGCCACCGCGCGCAATCGATTTCTCATATAAAATTACCCCTAGATGGATCATCTGTAGAAAAATAAATTTCCGGGTCGCAAAAAATCACAAAAATTTTTGGATCACCCGATATAAGTTGGGTAGGCTTGGGAGAATATTCATGAGGCATAGGATTTACGGTTCAGATCTTCACCTCATTTTCAAATCACCTCATATAGATCAATTATCATAGATACCGTATTTCTTCTAAAATAACCCCCTTTTTGAGGGGATTGAAAAAATATTGAAGCGAAAGGGATTGACCCCAATCGTGTTCGTTGTTTGGATCAATATAAATTTCTGTTTATTGAAACGATTTGTCAAATATTATAGAAAATAACCTTAGTCATTTTTTTATAGCTCTATGAGACGAATAAAACGACACCAAAATTATCCAATCGAACATTATTTTAGGCTATTGAGACGAAAATTTTGATTCATGTTTTCGTTTCAATAGCCCAAAAATAATGTTCAAATTGGATAACTTTTGTGTCATTTTATTCGTCTCATAGAGCTATAAAACGATGACGAAAATTGTTTTATAATATTTAACAAATCGTTTCAATAAATAGACTTTTATTGACTTAAGCAATAAACACGATTGGGGTCAATCCATTTCGCTTCGATACGCAGGTACACAATTAAGTTTGAAAATTTTGAACCAAATTTCAAACTCAATTATCTCGAAAAGGTTAAACTTTCAAGGGGTGCCGTAAAAACAAAAAATAATCAATAAAAAATCCAATTTCTTTTAAAAATAAATTCTCGAAGTCCGTTCAAAAGGCCCGTTCAGTGGTCCTTTAATTATAAAATTTTTTTCTATTTTTTGTTTAATATGATTGAAAAAATAACTCCCTCTTTTGAGGGGGTTGAAAAAAATAACCCCGGGGTTATTTTAGAGGAAATACGGTTATTAAAATTTCTAATTAAGCATATAGAAGTTTAATGTTGCATGCAACGACGTCTCTATAACACTCGTTAGAAACAACGTTAAGCCAATAATTAGATTTATGATCGCCTAATAAGATAGACAGACAAAAAAGGTCGTAATTAATCGGAGAATGCTATTTGATGGTTTTATTATCAATGCAAACTATCTTTCCATTTTTTCCACACGTTATGCTTCAGCTGCCTAACTATTGCGCATACAGAGACTTCCTGGTGGAGCATGCTCACTAATTTTTTTACCATTACACACAAGAAACTTCCTGATTAAAGGCAATTATGCAATCAACATTGACAGAGAAGGAAAAGCCGGTTGTGTGTATAGGTTTGCGGATTGCCCTTTCTGGGTGTACCCACCAAACGGGTTTGTGCATCGTTCGGTTATATATAAAGCAGTATCACACCCAGGAGGTATGTCATACTTTCGATTTGATTTAATTTAGTTTACTTGGGTGTGTAGGTCGGTGATTGAGTATGAGTTGTTTGCAAACGGTTGAGGTTTTTTGTGAAAATTTCATGAGCCCCTTGGGAGATGATATTTTTGATTTTTCATATTAATTTCAAAAAGGGAGTAAACATTTTTAAACGTAGGTAGTTCTTGGATCTCCATAAAAGTGGGTCAGCAACTGCATATAGGCAAAAACTTAGTGTTAGGAACGGGACTCGAACCCACGGACCCTGGCGTACATTACCAATACACTACCACTAAACTATAGGGTCTACATTTTAACAACTCTCAATTTCTTTTATAACCAAGGGTTTAAATGATGATTGTGATATAATTTTAAAATTTTTTAATAATTTTTAAATTTTCTAGACTAAGGGTAACCGCCATGGATTACGAAAGCCGTATTAAGGCCTACAACTTTGTGGCCTATGCCTCCGTTGCGTTCTCCCTAATCTCGGTTGTCGCTGTTGCCTTCACCTTGCCCATGATCTACACCTATGTCAACACTGTTGCCAACACTATGGACAAAGAGTTGACTTTCTGTGAAGTATCACAAAATTTAAAAAACTTTTTAAATCTTTTTTTAGGGCGCCGCTCGGGACATCTGGAGCGAGGTCAATAGCCTCAAAAATATCCCCGTCATCGCCGGAAACCGTACTGCTCGTCAGGCCGGTTATGGTGATTCTGGAGTTACTGGTGGCTCTCATGCTGCTGGAGACTGTAACGCTTGTTGTACTGGAGGCAATCCAGGACCCGCTGGACCACCTGGCAATCCAGGCAGACCCGGAAACCCCGGTGCTCCTGGCGGCCCTGGTCAACCTGGCCAAAGCCAAACCTCTCCTTGCCAAACCTTCCAACCACCACCATGCCAACCTTGCCCTGCAGGTCCACCCGGTCCTCCTGGCGGTCCTGGTCAACCCGGCAACCCTGGTCCCGATGGACAACCCGGATCTGGTGGTGGAAACCCAACTCCTGGACCTGCTGGACCAAAAGGACCACCTGGCCCACCTGGAAACCCTGGTGGTCCTGGACAACCTGGCAACCCTGGTGCTCCAGCTCAAAGCCAAGGAGCTACTCCTGGACCCCCTGGACCACCTGGTAAGAAAAATCAACAAAGCTTTTTTAATAAAATTTTTAGGCGATGCTGGTGCTCCTGGCCAACCTGGTGGACCTGGTCAACCCGGAAACGATGGACAACCCGGTGGACCCGGACCCAAAGGACCACCTGGCCCACCTGGCCAACCTGGTCAACCTGGAAACGATGGACAACCTGGTTAGTTAAGCTCTTCTCTTCCCCATAAAATTCACATTTTAGGAAACCCTGGACAACCCGGAGGCGCAGGCAACAAGGGTATCTGCCCCAAATATTGCGCCATCGATGGTGGTGTCTTCTTCGAAGATGGAACCAGACGTTAAATTGGCTCAAGAATCTTTTGGTAGAAAAAATATTCTATTTTTTGGGTGTATTATACTTTTCAAAAAAATTTTTATATAACTTTAACTACTACAAATGCGGATAAAAAGTGTCAAAATTTTTTTTGTCATAACTAGTTTTTGTATCAAAACCTAAGATCTGATTTTTATTCGGGTGAAATAAAGCATGTATTTATTATTTTTACAAATTAATTATATATTCGAAGTAAATTACACTACATATACACAGTGTGTACACATGTGTTTGTGTACACGTGTGTTGTGTACACAATGTGTACACAAACACATGTGTACTCACGTGTACAGGGGACAACACTGATTGTTACATATCATAATAGTCTAGAAACTTTTATGATCTAATATTAGATTGATCAATAAGTTCATGGTTTTCAATTTTGTTTGGTATCATCTCGGAAACTGAACTCTATATGTTTTCTACTCGAAGAATCGATCGTCACTTTTTTCTTTTTTTAATTCTCGTCCCTCGTGGCGAATTGCCTGTCATAGCTTTGCCTCTGTAATATGCAACCTTATATAGAATTTTATTAGAAAAATTATAAGACAAAGTCACTTTACTCAGTTGCAAAGAACAAGACTCCTTTTTGTGTATAAGCCCGCTAACAGTCAGACAGGAAAAGCTTAGGTGGAGTGTTAATGACGACATTGAAAGGATTTTAGCTTAAAAGCGGGACAACCGTTTAAATCAAAATACAATACCTTACAATAGTAAAACTATTGACATTGCCGAACTGTGAAAATGCTTCCTTGATATCAAGTCAAGTAAGGGGTAGGTGTATTGAAGCAAAAATCGGAGCTACTCTGACTCTTATACCCCATCGAACATGGTCTAAAATCGAGTAATTTTATTTTTCGAAATTTTCTCAACAATGACCCTATTAGGGGTAATTTTATGCGAGAAGTACATTGGCAATGTTATTTTTGCGTAAAAACGCTTCCATTTTCTATAAAATCGAATTTTCGAACATATAACGAATATATATTTTTTCAAATAACCTTTAAAAAACATTTTGATTTTCTAAAAAATGGAAGCGTTTTTAAGCAAAAATAACATCGCCAACGTGTTTCGCGTATAAAATTACCCCTAATAGGGTCATTTTTGAGAAATTTTCGATTTTAGACCATATTCAATGATATAAGAGCCGATGTAGCTCACAAAAATCGTCTGATTAAGGGTCGGGCAAAATTTTTCATGCTTTGAAAAGGTGCTCAATCGATTTTTCACAAAAAATACTTTTAGAAAGGTTTTTTTCACTTTCCAGGGATATTGTTCCTGGAAAGTGTCAAAAATAAATGAAAAAATGTTAAAACTCCATATAGCAGCTACAACAAAAGCTCAAAAAACCTTACAAAGTTTTTAAAATTTACCATTCCCTTTCTTTTTCAAAGATTTCACGTCGCAAGATTCTAATTTGGTCTTGCATTAGCAAAATTATTGCTTTTTATAACCCATAAAAATTTGAGTTTTCGAGATTTTATGGAGATATAAATTTTTATTCATTTTGAACCAATTTTGAACAACTTTACTTTTGAGTCCAGATCATAGTTGTACAAAAAATTCAAGAATCACCTTGGTCCCCCATTATGGTTTTCCGCCCCGACAGGCGCGAAAACTCATTTTTAAGCTCAAAATGCTCCGAAAATTTCGTTTTCGACGAAGTTTTTGTTGAATTACTCAATTTAAGACAAGAAACCAGTTCGCTGGCAAAAACTTTATTGTGGAATACCTGTTTATAAGCTGAAAATGTTAAGAAAATTAAAATTTTTGGTGAAATTTTCAAATTTATGGCTTTTATATTTGGAAAAATTGAAATTTTGATGAAATCATTTAGTTAAAGCACCATCGCCGCAAGCGAAAGTTTTTTGAGAATGGTTGTTTTTAAGCTGAAAATGATCAGGAAATGATTATTTGTGGTGAAAAAATTACAAATTTTGGACATTTTTATTGAAAAAATGGACAATTTTGATAAAAAATCGTAATGGGGGACTATTAGGATTTTTTTAAATATTCAAAAATTTCAAGCATAATATAAGGATGGACCATTAAGAAAATTTTTTCAGATTTGAAGGGGGAAGCTTCTAGCGCTACTAAAACGGGGTCGCACCCGGGTGCGGTAATTACTAAAACAGGTCTCCGCGAGGTCGGCCTATTTTTTAGGTCTATGCATTTTGGACCAAATATAAATATTCCTAATTCGGTCCCCTCTTTCTATTGGTACAATTCGATTTTTGAATTTCCGGGTATCTTCCATAGAAATCCATTCGAAAAATCGTTTATTAAAACGGAGCCGGCCCATTTTTTAGCATATTTTTTTAAATGATCAATATGGGAGTAATTTTATGCGGGGAATCGATTGCGCCCATTCCCGAACCTTGAAAACGCTTCTCTGACGTTGGTTCATAGATGGATTTATATATATGGTTATATTAGGTGTTTTCATAATCTCGTACCGGCCTTTTTAAGCGATATCTTTATAGGAAACGACTTTTCCGACGCGGTTTTTTGTCAGTAATGGAGAATCTGGCCTCGGAAATTCAATCACATTTTTCTAGTACACCCCTTTCCTGATCATTTTACCGAAAAATAACACAGAGAATCGATTCAGCAACAAAAAATCCCCAGAAACACTTCACTTCTCTTTCCAGAACTCAATTCTGCAAAAATCGAATTTTTACATAAAAATTCGATTTTACATTAAAAAAATTCGATTTTCTCAGGATTGGGTCCTGGAAAGGGAAGTAAAGTGTTTCCAGGGATTTTTTGACCTGTTCAAAATAATTTTTCAAGGGAAAAAAAACAAATTTCGGGGCAAAAAGTGGCATTTGTGGCCAAAAATTCGCAATTTTTTTATCAAAAATAGCCATTTTTGGTGAAAAAATGGCATTTTTTAGTGAAAAATTGTAAAAATGGTCATTGTTCCAAAAATCGGAAAAACAAAAGGGGAACCAAGAGGAATAAAATTTTCATTTCGGGCCGGGTAGGGGGGGGGAGCATCCCAATGCTCCTATCCCCCGTAATTACGCCATTGGTTCGAGCACTCGAGACTATTCTTATATCATATCGCAGCACTCGATCTCCTACAAATTGATGGGGTTTGTGGTGAGGATTGTTATATGTGAAGAGGATCTATGGTAACACAAGTGTTAAAAAATGTTAAACAGTCAATTGATCAAATAAAGTTTTTTCTTGTTAAACTTTGAACATTTTTAAACAAAAAATTAATTTCTTTTCTTTACATCAGACAGAATTTTTTATGGACCTTTGTTCAAAATTTTTTTATGGACATAAACAATTTACGAATAATAGAGACTTGTTAATATTGTTAAAACTCAACTAACAATAGCTTTTGTTTGAAAGAGTTTGAAATTTAACCAAATTTGTTTTTTTTACAATCTATTGTGTGAAAAATTAATTCCATAGTTCAAAATTTCTTACGTGAATCTCACAACAATTTTTTCATCAAACCTGTTAAAATTACGAACATTCGTGTGTGTATTAGCTAATTAGACAGTTATGGTCGAACGCATTAAAGCAAAGCAGCGGGTTGCAAAATTTATTAATGCATAACAGCGCGACAGACCAGGATGATTATTTTTTATTCAAAGAAGACGTGAATAAATGAGTTTGTTCCACGCGTTTCGGTCAATGATAAATCAACAAGAAAGAAATTTCTTAGAGCGTAAAAAATAAAAAATAATCATCTCACGTAAAATTTGAATTTTTGGGAATTTAAAATTTCTTATTTAACACAATAGATGTGTGTACGAGCCAAGCCGGTCCTAGGGACAGCCTGGTCTACCCTGATCACCATAGCCCAAAACGGTAAAACAACTCATTTTTTAGCAAAAAGAAATAAGTTAACACAAGTTTTGGGACCTTGTTACGCTAAAAATATCGAAAAATCACCATTTTTCAAGAAGAAATTAACTTGAACTCAACAAAATCCTGCTAACATACCAAATCCCATATACTAAAATTTTCCTGGGAATCTGGGCTACATAATTTGTGACAACCACTTTGGCTGAAAACCCTCGTAACCGGGTCAAAATGCCGATCTTTGCCAGAAACTCGGTCGAAAAGTCGAGGTATGCTCAAAGATTGGAGTATAACTTTTTATTGAAACGAAAACTTGCTATAGGTATCTGTATAAAAGTTGTAGTGCAGATTCCTACCATTGTAATGAGAGGTCAACGAGCTTTCAAATCAATTCCTTGAGATATGTCCATTAAAAATCCCTTAAAATTTTAACAAAACACATACAAAGATTGGGCCCTAGACCCTATGTAGGAAATTTTTTTGTGGATATTGATCAGTTCATAGCCATAGAACATTTGTGACACTTCTTACAATCCGTTTTGGGTGTGTTAAGCTGGTAAAAATGATGTAATCAGCTTTCATAAAATGCTCTTTTACAGTTTCATCGCCTTTTTGATCTCGAAACATGGACAACGCCGATCTAAAAATTTTGATAAAGAGGAATTAGAATTTTTTCACATACCGAATAATGATGATACAATGCATATAACACACCTCATACAGTCCACATCGGTCACGTAGATTTTGCCTAGATGCACGGTGGCGCGATTTCAAGTTAAAGGGATCGAGAAATGTTGCCGGTTTGTAGGTTCACCTAAAACTTTAAAGTCTTATATCTCGGCGGGACAGAGGTTTCAGAAAAAATCGCTCAATAAAAAGTTTGCATTTTACCTAAATTACAAAATGTAAAAAGAATTATCGAAATCGGAATAGTCTCCGAAGAGCTGGAGATTTTTGAAGTTGGATATCGTAAATTCGAGTTTTTCAACAACGTAAACTTGGAAGTTAAAGTTTTCGGTTAAAAGAAAGGTTTCAGAAAAAATCGCTTACTACAAAATTAATATTTTGTTTGGGGAATAAAATGCAAAAGGAATTTCCGGATTTTGATTTACCAGTGAGAAATTAGAGATTTTTGAAGTTGAATCTACAAACCGGCAACATTTCTTGATCCACTTGTGCCGCCGTGGATGTCGAAGCCATTGAAGGTTCTGTCACACAGCGCACCGGGAAATCTCTACCACTCACAACAGGTTAGTCGGTCCTGTAAAACTGTCGGTCTGTCTGCCCTGTTCTTCTTATCTGTCCTTCCGACTTAATTGTCCTGGATAACCTGTTCTTGCTGTCTGAATTGTTTGTCCTGTAAAGTGTGTTCAATGAATGAGAAAATATTTTTCGATGATTTTTTGGGATCACCGTTTTCCTATATTTTATATCAATTATTCGCATATAACATATCAATTATTCGCATATAATAAAAAATTAATTTTAAATTTTACAAAATTTGGCTGTGATAAACTTGCAAAAGGATGGGCTCTTGCTTCGATTGGTCGCCCAAGCCAGCCCTTAGCCGCTATTTTTAACCATTAGCATTGCATTAATTAAAAAAACTTTTTGCCATTCTTAAATTGTAAGATTTATGGTTTTCTAACAAGGTTTAATATGGATGACGCATTAAGTGGGCAAAGAAAGTTTTTGGTTTAAATAAAATGCATTTCCTTTCGGCGAATGAGGAAATATAACAATAAACATTTCTAGTTTTTTTACCAAAAGTAAACAAATTTTGAATGATTTGTCACATGGAAATCTAAAAATATATTTAAATTTGCCAGTTGTGAAATTTTCTTAACCTTTCAAATTTTATCTTGAGTTTTTATTACTTGTGTTTCCTTGTGCTAGAGTTTTGCATAAGAATTTAAAAATGATGTTTTCTAAATGATTCACTCTAGTGGCATCTTTCATTCTTTTTATCAGATTTATCTTTTGAACTTCAAGGGTTTAAAGCACATGTTTGGCGAAATGCATAAACTAAAGCACACGTCTACGAAGTACACTAACATAAAAGTATTATAGTCAAAATAGAAAACAAAACTTGCAACAAAAATGCGGAAGTTTATATTTTACTTTTTGTTTATTTTCGTAAAGATATCAGCAGATGTTCATTTATCCAAAGAAGCTTTTATTTTGGATAAAGTTAAGAAAGCATTTGCTCTATTGATCTCAAATAGTTTAAAGGTAAATTCGTTACTTTAAATTGCAATTCGAGGGCACTCTTTAACTTTAGGACTGGAGTTGGCACAGATCTGGTGAGTTCAAGCATATCAAAAAGTATTCAAAATGTTGTCGAAATGATGTCAAAAAAGTTGTCAAAATGTTGTCAAAAAGTTTTCAAAATCAAACAAATTACTTGAAAATTTTTTTGACAACATTTTTGACAACTTTTCGACAACATTTTGACAACTTTTTTGACAACTTTTTTGACATGCTTGAACGCACCCTAAAAAGTAAAAGAGTGTAAATTGCAATTCGAGATAATAATAAAAATATTAAATTGGAAATTTTTTAAAATAAAATCACTAAACCATAGGTGAACAAAGAGGGGGTACACACCACCCTAGAAAAAAGTTGTCCAAAAACTCGAAAAAAATTGCACAGAAAGTTTTATTATGGTCTCTAGTTACTAAAAAACTAAACCCCACGTTCGGGGGATCGTCAATTTTCAAGGAATAGCAAAAACAAATTTATGTCAAAATTTCAATGAAAAACAGCATTTCCATTGAAATCAAGGGGGTCCAAAAACACCTTTATTTGACTTCTTTCATCGAAATTTTGACATTTTACAC